>JAQFZF010000129.1:0-22222 GCA_034695365.1 Enchytraeus norvegicus
AAAAAATAATAATAATAATAATAATAAGAAGAATATTCATAAGATACATAATCAGAGTGGGTGGGACTTCATCGACGAAACAGGCAGAAGGTTGCGTGCCCCGACCGGAGACCTCAGACAGCGTTCATTCCTGTGTCAGAGGCTCTCTGTGGCTCTTCAGCAGTACAATGCTGTATGCTTTCCGAAGCACCTTTGACCGCCAAACATAATTATAATTGCAAATATTTTATCTTAATTATTAAATATTAATTATATAATATTTTCAACAAACCTTTTCATCCATAGAAGGGTTGCTCAAATCCTTGATATCCACGACCATACCACAATGCTTTGACCTGAAATGTTTGCCCATCCCCGACCTGCTAGGTTCCGTATAGGCACAGTATCCGCACGTGAACGGCTTATAATGCATCTCTCTCATCAAATGATGCCGCATATCAGTTCTAATGTGCGTAACCAATGAGCAGTAGGGACATCGGTAAAACCCCTTTCTTTGGGTTTTTTGGGGTTCAACTGGAAGTTCAGTTCGATAACTAGGACGCATTCGATTCATGGTCAATGAAGCGGGGTGACCGCCAGTAAGGGGGGAAGGGGGATTTAGGCCCCCACCGCACATCGGCGGTGGCATGGATTGTTTAGCAGCCTCGGCTTCAGCGATTGTGACGCGCCGGTATGAGTCCTTGACCTTTCTCTCCATCTCTTCGTCTCGCTCTCGGTTGAATCGAGCCATCTGTGATCGATCAATCAATCAATAAATCAATCATTCAATCACGGGGCGCTGACGGCAATCAATAAATCCATCAATACCTTACCAAACTAAGTCCCAATAAGCTCCTCAAAACATTTGCTGAGTTGTGGGCTGAGTATCTTGCCACAAGCCAAATAAAAATTAAATTAAGTTAATTAATTCTAAATTATTATTTATAACAGTTTTATTAGTTATATTAACATGTTGACAAATTATCCGAACTGAAAAAAAAAAAAAAATTAATTATTAACTTTTTAACAAATTATCTAAACTAACCCAGTAATTAAATCAATAACATGTTCATAAATAACTTGTAAATTAAACCAACCTGTGTTGGATGACGGAGCCGCACATGTTTAAGAACAGGAGAGCTCTTGACGGAGTGCACGTTGTCACAGTACGGGCAGCTGAAGGGCCGATAGTGTAGATGTGACATGACGTGGTGACGCATCGGCGACACTTTGACAGAGGAATAAGAACAAAGAGTGCAGAGGTTAACGAGGTTAGGCGTGTCGAATGAGCTGAACGATGACATACGTCCAGATGAGTGACCTGAATCAATCAATAGATCAATCCCGCAATCAAAACAATTGGTTAGCAAACAAACTGAATCAATTAATCAATCAATCAATCAATCGATACTTAATAGATCAATCAATCAATCAGTACATAACTGATCAATCAATCAATCGAATATTAGTCAGTTTAACAATCAATGCTAAACAATCAAGTTTCCCGTGTTGGATCCGGGAAACTTGTGAATAGACCAACGAAAACTGCACATGTTTCGTAAAAGCCGACTAACGCAGATATATGCATACTGATATTTTCATACTGAGGAAGGCAAAGAGAAACCACCTCGGAAGTCAGAATATGTATTCCAAAGAAAAAAGGTTACATTTTGGGTGTGGTAATGCCTGGCCTTTTTGATGGGATCAACTTGATGATAGATGGAGTGCTCATTAGTGAGCGTGATAGAAGACTGTGTTTCAGAGTATGTACCTTGGACCTGCCATTTGGCAGTACACTAGAGAGAGAGAGAAACAATCAATATCTTAATTTCTTTCTTTTTTCTCTTTAGCTTAGACTATTTCTTCAAACCGTTTGGGTGAACCGGCTCGTTGAGATATATGACGTCCCTAACATCATCCTTGATGAGGAAACAGACGTTAAACCTTTATTACTAAATATTATAATCAATCCAGAAATAATGTACAATCTAACTCCCAAACTTGTGCACTGCCAAATGGCAGGTCCAATGTACATATTCTGAAACACCGTCTGATATCACACTCACTAATGAGCACCCCATCGATCATCAACTTGATCCCATCAAAAGGTTATGCCTTTAACAACTTTCTTTTCTTGGGAATATATATTCTGACTTCCGAGGTGGTTTCCTGTTGCCTTCCTCAGTATGAAAATATCTGAGTTAGTCAGCTTTTACGAAACATTTGCAGTTCTCAGTTGGTCTATTCTCAAGTTTCCTGGATCCAACACGGGCCAATAAAATTATGTGTATAAGTTCATATAAGTTATTTCTGAAGTAACACCACATATAAAAATGTCAAATCAAGTCGTTATTGATTGATGACGCCCCCGATATCGTCTTCAGATGATGAAACGAACGTTAAACCGTATTATATCGTAAATCTTGTATTTACCGGCAAAACCAGAGTTGAATTAATTTTAAGGGCAATCAATTTCTTTTTTATGATAATTCACTAGGATAATTCTTACAAGAAATAAAATGTTGATAGCAAAAATTAGCTTTTCTCAATATTTGCAAGACAAGATAAAATTATCAAAATCAAAGTAACATGTAACGTTATCAGGTGGGTACATAAATGAAACTATTACAGAATTTAAAATTAAAAAAACAGAAACTGAGAAATGAAACCCTGTACACACCTGCGGATGTCATGTGTAAATAAAATTGAAAAAATAAATGTTAACCTCAATTAAACTGATTCAATTTTAATACTGTAACTAAAGGTTATGTGGTACAGTATTAAAATTGAATAAATTATTTAAACTTAAATTTAAATAAGTTATTTAAATAACGAACACTTTGCTAATTCATCTTTTTGAATAATCGCAAAGCATTATGCTAAAAACTCGACTTTTGATACTTAGATATTTAAATTTTATTATTTTCCGGTTTACGAATAAATGGACTCGCACCGAGTTTGATCAGTGTTGACCCCTGTTCAGCACTTGTAACTTGCGGAGGTTAAATCAACATCGTATTGTTGTGATGTAAGTTTGATGTAATTCACTTCAAAGAGTTCTACTTAAATATCAATATTAAAATGAACAAAATGGTTATAGACATATTATATTTAATTTCCTACCTTCTTCATCAAAATCCTCATCATCATCATCAAATCCCCCCATTCCCCCTCCCCCGCGCTGCACCCCCATACCCCCGGGAGGCTGCTGAATTAACTCAAATTCAGGGGGGTCATCCGGGTGGGCCTCCTTCAAATGCCCTTGCATATCCTCGATAGACCACATGAGCTGCTGACAGTATCTGCACATGTAAACTTCCATCGGATCCGCTTCATCATCATCTTGCGGAAATCCCACACGGGTTTTCCCAACTCCGGGCGATTCCTCGTTCAACTCCCCCTCTGCTATAACTAGGGTGTCCTCTTCATCTGAATCTGGCTCGTTTGATTTTTTGCCTTGACCGGTCAGGGCATCGTCCAAAGTTTCGGATTTTACCGCTACGCCTTCGGGTAATTTTTCGTCTTGGACCTTTCTGTAGCGGACCGGTTGGCTAGGGTGACGACTCAAACAGTGAGATTGAACTTTAGCGGCTAGCGAGTGACGGAAGTCGCAGTAACAGCATTCGAACGATATATGAGACCTCCTGTGGGAGGCAAGTAACATATCCGTCGGTGCGGAAAAATTACAGAAATCGCACTTAAATGCACCGCCGACTGTGCTTTCCATTTTCGCAATGGTCGGACTTTCAGAGGAAACGATAGCCGAGGAATTAAACGAGCGGTTATAAGTTGTCGCAGTTAGGCCTCCGATCTTCTGAATATTTGTTTTCAGATATTCATCATACTGTTCAAATGTTCGCTGTATTCTCACCTCCATACCGGGATGTTCGTCCATAATGTGCCTCTCAACATACTGCCGCCCCCACATATACCGCTGACAATACGGGCAGCTGAACAGTCCTATCTTCAGATGTTGTTTGATCAAATGATACTTGGTTTTATCGTGTCGGCTTTCCTGATAGCCGCACAGCTTGCAGCGGTAGAAAGCCGACCGGGGCGTTCCGTCGGGGTTACGCGGTATATCCAGCGGTAAACCGTCTGGTCCCAATGGCTTGCTCGGTCCTTTTATATGAGATCGGTAGGTTGCTGGCCGGTTTGACGGCTGGTGAGGAGCTTCCATGGGAAAACTTGTAACCGAACTGATATTATCCATGTGAATCTTTACCATGTTACGATCCAGATACGACCGCCGCTCGACCGACGTGGAAACCGGAATGGCGGATAGACCCGGATGTAGCCGCTGTATGTGAGCCACGGCTACCTGTGACTTCCATAGATACAGCCCACAATGTGGGCAGCGGTAAGGCTTCAGCTTCAGATGATGACATACGATGTGGTTTCGCACTCGAATCGGGCGTTGATTTTGAAAGCCGCAAAGCCTGCACTGCCAGGTCCAAGTATCGATTTGATTTCCCTGTGATGATGTGCTGTGATTTCTGGGTAAACCATCAGTTTCGTATCTAGAAGAAAGATCGAGCGGTTGATCAAGTCGAGGAGATTTAGCCGCCGGTGCATCTCCAGCCTCTGGCCAACTCCTTTTAGTTGTGGACATTCGCGACACTTCACCTGCAGGTTTAAATCCACCACCAGATTTATGCCCCGATTTCATGCTAGCCGCTGCACATCGAGCGTAACTCATATCAAATAATATCCCTCCATCTTTCTTTGCCATATATTGCTGTAGTTCGTCTATTTCCCAAATCGGGATTCCATCAGGTCTCAGATAACCCACAGGAATCACCGGAGAGTTCTTGCTCAGTGGAACGATCGCGTTAAATGTGGGAAGATCGTCTCGGACCGATACAGGTTTGTGTGGATGTACGCGCTGGCAGTGACGCATGATGATAGAAGTGGTTTTACTCGTGCCATACGGGCAGTAGCCGCAGCCATACACGCGTCGGTTCATGTGAACGTGTAGAACGTGTAGACTGATGTCACGTCTGTTCCAGCGGGAGATGATCGGACAGTAAGCACATTTGAATACACGCCTTGAACCATCTGCCGAGCATTCCTCTCCATCGCCTCCTGTTGGCCATACACAACATACCTTTGAATACATCAACACACATTATTTTAAATAGTTGTCAATCAGCCATAACAATAATAACGTATGCTAGCTGGCGAGATAGCCGGGATTCAAAATTCGGCTAGTTTCAGTCGAAAGAGCTCGCCTTGATAAACGAACTCACGACCTCATGACTCAGAGGCTGTAGTGCTGTCATTAGACCACGGGGCCATTAATTGTTAGGCAATAAATGAATATATCTTCTTGTAATTCAAAGTGAAAGCGGAGAATAGCCTAACACGAGCATTAAAAATACTGCTCACTGCACATGCTCCGAGGTATCTAGGTCAAAGGTCAGATTGATTAAATCACTAGACTGGCATATAAATACATCGGAACCGCAACATTTTTCTATTATTTCGACCAAATGCAGTAATTTTTGTAGGTTTATATTTAAATACATTTATTGGTAAAGGTGTTTACATGTTACATAATATATGACTCCCTCAGGGATCTGAACCAAAGCTGGATGTCTTGTAATAATTATTAAAAGGTTGTGATGCCAATTTAGAAACTAATACAATTTAAAAAGAAAAGTAAATAAATTAAAGTAAATAAATTAAAGTAAGTAAATAGTAAAGATAATTTAAAATGATAATAATAAATAAATAAAAGTTAAGAATAAGTAAATAGATAGCTGGTCGTCGGAATTCTGAAATTACGTAATAATTAATAAAATTAAAGCAATTAAATAAATATCATTTCCCGGCCTTATGCAAATACCTTACTCTCCATTGCTATAATAGTGTTCAGCTTTCAGTGCACATCTATCACAGCACGCTCAAGTGACTGCACTAGCTAGACAAATTTGACGAGAACATTATCATACGCTATTAAAACTGGTGCCTACAAGTTAGAAATGACTTCCTAAACCAGTACATAGTCTAATTGATTAAATTTTTATTAGTATTATTATCATAATTTTCATAAATATTATTGTCTTGATTTTATGTCGATTATACAATTGTATCGCATTGTATTGTACTACATTATAATGTGTTGAACTGTACTCATTTTGTTGCACTGCCTATTACACTGTAATTATTGAATTGTACTATTTAGTATTTTATTGTACAGTACTGAACTGTAATTGGACTGTATTGTATTTTAACACTTTTACATACAGACAATGTATACATACCATATCATCGCCGCGACCCTGGCCATCTGGTGACCAAGACCTCTCCGTAAACTCAGAAGCCCCGCCCCCACTCATAATCCCGCCCCCAGCCATAATAACCACACCCCCATCAGCCTGACTCCGCCCCTCGTCTATAATAGCCGCATCTTCCTCCTCGTGTAGCTTCATGTGCCGCACCAGATTTATCCGGACTCTATTGGTAAAGTCGCACTTGGGACATTTCATCGGCTCGGCGTAAATCATTCCAGGCGGAAGAGATGATTCCATGTAATCCGACGCTATCTTCACATCCCCCGCACGAACCATCCGCCTGGCTCCACCTGTCAACCGACTAGATAGGAAACGATTGTGCATCGACGAGCCACCAAACTTTGCCAACTTCTGTAGCCGGTTAGCCGCGGACGACCAATTTGAAGTACCGTGTGACACAGGTCTAGCGAATGTTTTGTCTTTGTAAGAGCCGTAATAATAATCTACAGAGGGGATTTCCCCTCCTACTGGGGGGCCTTTGACTCGAGTGTAATCATCATCCAGTTCAATCTCCATCTCTTCCCCGTTTATTATTCTATACATTCGCCTGAATGGCTCCGACATGTGGTATTTTCCGAGATGGAATTTTATACAATTCAGACGGCTGTGACGGAATTCGCAATGTCCGCAGCGATATCCATCCGACATCAACTCATTTCTCTCATGTATCGCCAGATGGCGAGTGTAGTTGAGCTTCTTGGTGCACTCGAATGGACAGAGATCGCACTGGAACACCGATTTCTGCATCTGATATGAATTCATATCTTCAGGACTGGGCGATCTTTCAGAATGTTCAAATCCTGAGTTATTGGAGGAACGATGGAGAGACATGTGGGAGCGATAATTTGTAAGATCGTCGCAACTGAAATCGCACCTGTCGCAATGATACCGATCTATCTGATCATCATTTTCACTTTCTCTTCTTCTCGTTCCTTCTCCTGCAAGACTTTCTCCTTCCAATTCTTCTTCTAGCTCTTGTTCATCTTCTTCATCGTCTAACGGAGACAGAGTATCCTTAAACAAAGATCTTGGAACTCGAGTTGAAGCGGATGGCGTTGGTTTTTCCACCGAGTTCTTTTCTATGTAATCCGCTACCATTTCCAGGTGATGAACGGAGCCGAGATGGTTGAGAAAGTCTGGTTTCCACGGGAATGCGCCTGAACAGATGGGACACGTGATCATGTCGTCGAGGTACTCGATGTTGTCTTGGACGACTTCAAATTTGAAGACGTCGTCGGGGTGTTCAGCGGTGATGTGGTCCTCTATTACAGGCATCTGGTTGCTCTGCTTCTGGCAATAGGGACACGCGTAGTACCTGTACACCGTAGAATTCTACTGAATTAGAATGTAAGTAGAGTACTACATTTGGTATTAATTAAATTATTTAGTATACATAAATTTAGTAAGTATAAATTAATTCAGTAATAAGTATAAAATAATTTGTCATACAAAATTCAGAATACAAAATTTAGTATATGCATGATAAATATAGTGATTACTCATAAAATAATTAACTATGGATCTCTCTAGATTAGGAATGTTAAACGAAATCCGGTTAACTGGTATTCAATTTTTAAACCGAATACAGGTTCTGTGTTTTCGAAACCGAATACCGGATTTGGTGTACTGTAAAGTGTGAGATGCTCTAAGACGATAAATTAAATATCCGGCTGTCTTATCATTCTCTCAAATTATAAATATATTACGGTAGGCTATATTTACAAGGAGAAATATGTATGGGCTGTTATAATTTGATAGTTCTACATAGATATAAGATACAAACTAATATGTAAATAGGTCTACGTCTGACATCGTCTGCCCGTCCTGTCGCAATTATAGCTTGCATTATGTAGGCACTAATAAATATTTCTATGCCAGCAAAGAAAACCGGTATTCGAAACGAATACCGGTTTTATACAATCGAAAACCGGTTTGAGAAAAAATCCGGTATTAACATCACTACTCTAGATCTGACGTTCCTGAAATCGCCATCGGGTGAAGAACCGGACATTAAATCCTCATAGTATTGTATTGTCAAGCTATTAATCTCCTATTCAGCTATAAACCCCAGCCTTATATAATCATTTGATGCTGTTATCCACTACCTACTATTTATCTTCCAATTAACCAACCCACAAAGTGATGAAAGGGCTGGAATGAATATTAAAAAGCAAGCTTAATACAGTTAACAGATATCTAAAAAAAGATTAATTTAAAAGTTACACAAGCAACCCTACCAGCAATCAAGAAATCGGCCGTCAGTGAGGACACAAAATATCTATCTAGCTGGCCACCGACACACCATATTAAACAGCACAGAATTAACATGCAATTCTATTCATATAGTTCCAGTTTGATGAAAACCGTTCAGATGAGAGATGTAGCAGATTTATAGATTTACCTGACGACGTGTTTTCCAGTATGATGAGCGAGATGTCGCCTCAGCGTATCTTTTACATCAGTCGTCAGGCTGCAGTATCTACAACTGAATGGAGCCGACGGGTCACCGCCATTGGTCTGCTTCTCGTGGCACTCGTAAGTGTGCAGCTTCATCTGCAGCGGAGTGTTGCATGTAAAAGTGCAGCGGCTGCACTTCTCCGACATGGCAATCGTTGCCACGGAGAGTTCTACAGTGTGGTTGACACGGCGACGCTTTGGACGAGGTTCTAAAGAATTTGAAGAAGAGTTGTGTGGAGCAACCATCTTTGTTTTGTCGTTTTCTGTGCAAATAATATATTATACAAAAAATAACAAATTAAAGCTATACACAGAATGTTGCATGAGAAATTGATATCTAGCAAATATTAGATAATTTAATTAGTCAGTACTAAGTTACAATTATTAATTGTAAAAATAAAATAAGAATTATCAGCCATCTTTGTTTTGTCGTTTTCTAGATAAAGATTCAGTAAATTTGAAAGTTCAATCAATCAACAAATATAGAAAACATTTATGTAGCACACGTGTCTAACTATATCTCAGAAGCGCTTTGAGCAATGGAGAGCAGAGTAGCCAGGTGCGCCATCTATAGACTACAACCGATGTGGCCAAGATTGCTTCAGTTCTACCTTTGTTGTCAACAAATTACAATATAATACGTAGCTATTTAATTATTAGGATACCTTTTTTCTATTATATTGTAGAAGATATTATAGCATCAAATTAAAATTGAGTTCCTTAATTTGATCAGCATATTTTGGGCAATATTTAGTGGCAACATTTAACTGTAACTTCTTTCTTTATTGACACTCAGCAAAAACACAGACAGAGATAACTGTAGCGCAATAAAAATAAAGGAATAGACAGCAAATAAAGCTGCAAAACCTAGATAAGTTTAACGTCTGTTTCTGTTTCTTTTTGCCTCTTGATCTTCGCTCTTGCTCTTCTATTTCCACCTTCTGTAGTAGGCTTAAAACACATTTTTTCCCACCGTAGATTTCAATACCTCCCATGACTGTTTTCTGAGCACCGGACCGGCACCGTTTTTTGGACATTGTTATTTTATTTATTGTTTAATTTTTAATTTTAGTTTTTAGTTGTCTCTTCAATCATATATCTTTTCAAATCGTTTTGGGTGAGACGATTTGTAGTGATATATGCTGTTGGAGACGTCCCTGACATCATCCTCGAATGAGGAAACGGACGTTAAATCTTTATTATTATTATTATTACGGAAATTAAAAAATTACTAACAGGTTACGATCTGTATAAACATAAATACAAACTTCACTTATCTATGTTTTCACCCTGAGCGATAAATGAGTTTGTGTATATTTTATAGACACATTTATTTTCTGAATTACAAATGCCTGCGTTGTTTAAGAGTAAAAACTCTAATGCCGAACTTAACGTCAGTTTTGCGGCTCGAAATCTGCATCGGCGACAGGTGAGCCCTTGTATTCGAATAATGTACCGGTTGTTCACTGTTCAGCTAAGTGTTACGGTAGTAAAACTGTAAATATATTGCCTAATTATTATATAATTTCCTTATTTAGAATGGAGTAATCTGCGTAAACTAGAAAGTATTTGAAGATACAGCTCATAAATCTTCTTTTTAAAATATCCATAATAAAACAGTTCTGACATTTCGTCCTTTATTGGTAGGTATTTGCGAAGATCTTGGGCTAGTACCGTAGCATATCAATAGAGCGCTACGTGAAATGAGACGCATATTCTTCCCTAAATTTATCCTAGGTGGAAAGGATGTAATCAACTAATCATTAATATTGCAACAAGTTTCTCTATTTAACTTTCATATATTTTATACGCATTATTATTGCTGGAAACTGAATACTATCTTATTGCCCTTTCTAGTGTACTGTGTCATTTCAATCCTTTGTAATTAACATTAGATCTAATAAATTTCGCATTATCTGTTTACATTTTTTGCTGTTCATTGAAATTTATTTGATGTAATTAATGTTGTCTTAATTAATGATCTCTTGTTTAGATCTCATCAGCATGATATTCTGAGAGTTGATAATTCTGCCAGGCGGAATAATTCTCAATAATGATTTAATCTGAAATGAAACGACTCTTCTGAATACTGATCTTCAGAATTCTTCCTGAAAACTGAATATTGATTTTCAGAATTCTTCCTGAAAAAAATTAGTTTTATATTTCTGAATTAGAGGGTTGTGGCATTTAATAAGGAAATGGAGAATAATAGTGATGAAGCTAAGATGGACGCAACTACCACGCAACCACCGGACAACACACCTAAAGAAGTTTTAGCTCCTTCAGGCACCGATGATGCAGATAATAGTGGAAGTGATATGGAGGTTGATAAGGTAGAGTCTAGTACAATTATCGCCATCAGTGAAGTATCAGCTGATAGTACAATCCCTAGTACAGAGTCATCTAGCTTGGACTCAACAAGTACAACCAGTTTCGTTACTGGGACGTCTGTTAAGAATTCAGGACCTGTTAAAAACCACGGCACTCAAAATGACAAAACAATAGCGAACTTCTTCGTTAGAACTGGCATACAGAACGTAACCAGAGTGCCTGCTCCAGAGTATCTTGCTGGGCTACCACATGAGGAGCATGAATGGAGCGGGGAACCTGAAGCATGGGCCCATCACGCAGAACCATATTGGCATGACGGTGTTAGGCCACCTCACCCATACATGCCTAGACCACATGGGTTTGACTATCATGGGCATCATGAGCGTCCAATGTTCGATCCCATGATGCATCCCCGCTTAGGTATGCCCCATCCAGATTTTCCTCGTCATCCAGGCATGCATCATCCAGAGTTTTCCCCTCATCCTGGTATGCATCATCCTGAGTTTCCCCATCATCCAGGCATGCATCATCATGGCTTTAAGCCTTATCCAGGTATGCATCATCCAGATTTGCCACATCACCCAGGCATGAATCATCCAGATTTGCTACCTCGTCCAGGTATGCCTTTTCCCCACATTCAGCATCCACCAGGTATACCCCCTCCAGGCTCGCCTTCTATTTCTATGAATGTTCCTCCACCAGGCTTTCCAGTTTATAACATGCCTCCACCTGTTCTAGTGCCATATCCTAATGCTACGCCATATCTTCAACCTCCAAATGCTACTGGAGTCAGTTCGGCAGGCGTTGGACAGATATGGGCTTCAAGTATGGCAATACTGTCACAGATTGCCAGTACTACGGCAAGCACATCTCTAAGCAATTCTGTTTCAAATCCTACCAGAGCTACTTCAAAGAGTTCTAAACTTACAAAGACTTGCACTTCAGTTATCCGGGCATCACCAAAGCTGACAATAGTCCCATCAAGTAAAACTAAACCAAATAAAGAGGCACAAGGGAAACTGGCTTTTAGCATTAAGCCAGCTGCTAAAGTTATAAAATCTGCAAAAATTTCTGGTGGTGAAGATAAGTCAACATTGAATTGTTCTTCTATATCTAAGGAGGATTCATCTATATCGAAAGAGGAATCAAATGGTTTGTGTCTGGTATGATAATATAGTAATGTTAGTAGCCTCGTCTTAATTAATATGTACAATTGTACATACCAGAATAGATTTTTAAAACTTCATTTTGAGAATAAAAATATAACATACTTTGTCTGGATCAGTGAGTGTGAGATCCTTGAATAAAATTTGAGTATGTGTAAAAGGTTAGATTGCCTGAATAGAGAAATGTTGTCAAGCATGAAGCAATAATATTGTGATTTATTTTTTATTTTGTAAAACACAATAGGATGTTAATTTTATTCATATATATATATATAGCCTAGGCTTGCAACTATTGTATGAAATGTTAGGCTTCGGCTTACTCAGAAAATGCAAAGTTTTGGAGACAGCAGCCTCTAATTTTGTAATTGAATATATTTTTATTAGCATATTTAGTAAAATTGATACTTATTTGTTGACTTTTGTTGAATGTATTTCCTATTTATTTAGTTTTGTGTATTTTCTATTTTGCAGACTCGGATAGTCAAGTTCATCAGCTCTGGCTCACTAATATACGCTTTGGCACAAAGGCCATGGATTTACGAGATCATGTTGCTAAACATGGCCAGGTATTATTTCTTATAATGTATTGCCTAAATACTAATTTTATTTTTTTATGGAAAAGTTATGTTAGTTAAATGGCCAGATTGACAGCACACTTGTAATGAATGCAGGAGATTGCTGGTTTGGAATCTGATGAGGCTTATTCTAGATACATGTCGTCCTTTTATGAAGAAGGTGATTTAAGATGGATTAATTATTGATTATATTTAGAAATCATTCTGCTCGATATTGCAAAATCAATGATGAGCTAACACTGCAGCTGGCACCGACTTTATAATGCATATCCACCATCATCAATTGGTCAAATCCCAAATTTCCCATATCCTACATGATTTTTCGAACCAAACACGATCAAATACGTAGCCTATATAATAATTCCCTTAAACCGTTACGCATTGCGCAGTGATACAGTATAATGATTGATACTACAATGCACGTGTTGGCTGTCTATTTTCTTCGTCATATGACAGTATCTGTGTGTGATTCATAGTCATGTGCTTGATCAAAGTCTGACCTGCAAGTCTGCTGCATCAGAGCTTAGGCCCTATTGAATGGTGGTTGGGCGGCGGCTGTGGGGGGCCCCCAAAAATCACATTTGTGAAATGTGATTAATAAAGCCTTTTATCAAAGGCCTTTTCACTAGTACAATATAAACACGATTAAATATGTATACAATATACTCTATAGGGCTTTTATGTATATTGTATACATGTATGTTTGTAATAAATAAATGCTTGCTGTGCTTTATAAAGGTTAGTTTAATTTTGTTGTGAATTAACTATTTTTTAACCTCATTTTATTTGTAAAATACTGTAACTATTCCAAGCTTTTTATTTCTAGAATTTGAATTAATATTGTATTTAATAGGTTTTGGGCTGCAAGGTGGGAATCTTGAAGTCTCAGATAACGAAGAACATGTTTGCCATAGTGACGATGAAGTCTCATGATGACATTAGGAACTGTATCGACGCTCTGGATGAAAGTAGATATAGAGGCCAAATTATTGAAGCATCTAAGGTGAGTCAATCAATCAATTAATGAGGATTCAACCTCCGGTTCCTCACCCAAAGGCGATGTCAGGGATATTCCAAGCAGAATATGGAACTACTTCAATCAATCAATGCTAATTTATAGTCCGTTTTATCATCTGATAATGACATCAGAGACAAATACTTGTAAGCAGTTCAAATCACCTGCATACAACTTTACATAGACCGAAGAAAAAGCAAAATTCAAAACTGCCAGTCTGTTAACCAAGGAAATTAAGTCAGATGCTTGTCTAACAACTGAAGAGAGGAGTTTTTAGCTTGACCTGGAAAGTCCTAATACAAGATCAAAGATCTGTTGGTAAATAATTTCATAGTTTATGAGCAGCAAAAAGACTGTTATAAACATTTTACTTACAATTGTTATAAGCATTATAAGTTGATAATTTGTACAGAAAAAGTTAATGTATCACATCACTGGTATTACAACGTATAATATCTAGATAAAATGCTATGAAAGCTTTTAATTTAATTGTAGGTGGACTGGTTAAAATGATTTTTTTATTCATTTATTTATTTTGCAAGATATTAATAATTTATTTTCTAATCCATTACTAGATCGACTAAGAATCGATTTCAAGATATTAAGCATTCATTTTACTAAGACTGGTTTACGGAACTTGATAAAGTTGCCTGATTTGCTTAAATATTAGCAGATAGTTCTAGCCTGGGCTAACTTCTAGCAAAACTGAGAACGTAGCTTGCCCGATTATAGATTTAATTGCCAGTTACAGTGAGATTATAGTATAATATTGGAGTTGTAGAAATTGATAACATTCACATGTTTCTTTACATTTACATTTTACATTGAGTTGTGACGAAGGTTCCTTCCTCACTCTGTTATAAGTTGATAGCAGTAATAATATTGTTCATCACATCTCTATCGATTGTATATACACAAGGTGTTGCAACTTTAAGTATGTATAATTTAGTATTTAGTTATTGATAATTGTTATTGTTATTTTGTCAAAATTTTCATGGATATAAATACTTTGATATAATTTCAATAATCTTTATTCAATTATCTATTAAGAGAATTGAGAATTATTATCTAACTGATTTACCTTTAATGTGCCATTGTGAAAACAGGATGCACACTGTTCAGCAGACCTGGGAAACCTGGAAAAGTCATGGAATGTGATTTGACCTGGAAAGTCGTGGAATTCCAAATCTGGTCATAGAAAGAATTAGATCATTTTTCCTTATTTTAAAAAATCTCCAGTAACTTACAAAGTTGAATAGATATGAAACATAATAGAACAGAACAGCAAAACTAAGTTAGTTATCAAGATGGCAAATGTGTCATCATTTATTATGCCTAGTCATTTGGATCAATGGTTTGTAACCTTTGTCCTTAAGTCCGCGATTCAAAACTGTTGCTGCGACGTGCTTAATTTTTATTTAAAATTTGTCATGAAAGTTTTGAAAGTCAGGGTAAAGTAATGGAAAAGTATGGGAATTTGAAAACTTCAGGTTGCTGAGCACTCAGAATAAGCAAAATGATAATGACATTTGATAAGTAGTTTGATTTGATTTTTAGCAGGCAAATAATGTAGGCTTGCCTGCAGGCCTACATTATTTTTACAAATTGTATGGAATGTAAAATCTGTTAACTAATAATTTCAAATGATTTTAAATCTCGTTTACTGTACATGAATTCTGAAGTCTATTTTACTATTTAATATCATCTCTTCTGTTAATCTTTATAAATATACTGAGTAACACAATTACTACTTTTATTGTGCTTTATTTCTGTTTCAGTTAATACCTGCTCCTGTGGGAACATAATGCACGTCACTGTTGATCATCGCGGCACTCTAAAATGTCTGCTAGACTGTTCAGTCACTCGTGCTATAGTTGTATAAAATCTTGATAATGTGGTTACATATAGGCCTGCCTATCTTACATGAAGATCAGTGTTTTAGTGTGTTTAATAGTGAGTGTGTATTGTGCAAAATTGTGTCAATATCGAAGATAATAACTGCATGCTTACAAATCAAACAGTAGAAAAACTGTGCTTTAAAATAATGAATTATAATGTAATTCAACATTAATTATGAGACTAAGATATAACGAAGATTTTATATAATTGAAGATTTTAGAATACAATCTTCTGCTTATAATTAGAAAATCGCCGTATTCCATTTTTTGCGTGCGGAATATTAGATTTACCGCCGTAGAAAAGTGCAGTCCATAAAAGATGTCCACAAAAAATCTGAACTTTTGACATCCTCTCCACCCCCCTGATCCACACACGTCTGCTTTGGCCCTCCTCTCCTGTTTGCGGATGTCCGCATTTTGCATCAAAATTCACACAAATAAGTGGACTTTTCGTGAGAATTTTCATTTAAAACCAGCAATTTTTAACTAAAAATTTCTTTTCGCTCATGCGCATAATTTTTTCTCGCTTTTAAACTTAAAAAATAATAATAATCCAATTTTTACTTTGCAAAAAATTAGGTTTTGCGGACGCCCGCACGGCTCTTACCCCCCTCCTATGTCCGCATTGGTCCGCTTTTGCCAGACCCCCCTCTCCTGCGCGGATGTCTTTTATGGACGGCCCAGCTGTAAGTTGATATAAAATAGTATTTTGATAGTTTATAGTCCAATATTCCTGTGTACTCGTCCTGGTTTCATACCTTAGTAGTCCAGGTAGCTGGCCTGATTAGCAGGAGTCAATAGGTTCAAGTCGCACGCTCCCAGCCAGGTCCATCTCGGACAGTACCCTTTTATGCGGAAACCGAAGTAAAACTGAATTATATTTATGAAGTATTATAATAATATATATTTATAAATCTATTAAACTTAGCTTTTCAGCTTTACCCAATAGTTCTTATTATCAGATCTACTTTTGAAAGGTTGTACTTTGTTTGCTAAAAGAAGATACAGTTTTTGCCAAATGCATTTTAAATGAAGGCTATCTTGTCATTTTTGGGGGTATGCTAAATAATTTTGTTTTCTATAAATTATTATTGCACTGCTATGGCACTTTGAGATTATTTTAACTTTCTTTACTATTTTATTTGTTATTTAAAATATTAAATCAATTAAATTCGCTGCGTGGTGAATGACCGTGGGGTAAAAATAAGATAGAATTGATTTTTCTATATAAAAAATAAAATATCGATAAAAAGCATTTAAACTGAATCTCTCGTACTCTGGAATGCCATGTCGCTGAAAGTACTGTGGAAACCTATCGCGTTGTAATGTTGTATCGCCATGGACAGTCACTGCCACAGAATAGTTTTTTCGCTGTGACGGCTTGGGTCCTCCTGCCAATCTCATCTATAAAGACTGTGCCGGTAGTGCTGATAGGGACCAGGGTCTCAACAGCAATAGCAGGGGTCCCAGCTGTCCTGAAATTCCTGAAATTTAAAAATTGTCCTGAAATTTCACTGTGTCCTGAAGCTTTAAAATTAAGAAACTAAATAGCCTTGGGTAAACAGGATCGCTATGATCTCAGGACAAGCAAGGTGTGGACTTGGTTGCCATTAACTGCAATGATGGGGACAACTGGTTACCAGTCAACGATATGTATATTGATAAGGGAACTCGTTTGGCAGTGTCCAAAGTGAAGAAAGACAAAACGAGACAAGAGTCTCTGCATTCAGACAATGCCTCGGGCAGACAGCGGCATATATGCAAACTGTGTTGCCAGTAGAGAATCCTGTCATTCAAGATCTCTGTTGCATACAACCATCTGCAAGAAAGCTTGAACAAAGTAAGTCAACAGCAGTTCGTCTGTGCCAACACTTGAATAAGATCGCTAAAAAGAATGATAATTATGTGTGCTAAAGTCCAGACAGAGTGGCTGATGAACATGTTTGATCTGAGTATTGACCATCTGAGTATGAAAATACTGGAGACATTCGCCAATACATCGACGACATCAGAGACATTCGTCCCTGATGTCGTCGTCAGATGATGAATGAGTGGAAAGAAATACGTTAATCTGTCGCATACTGCGAAGGCCGCACTGACTCTATCCCACAGCAGTGCAATTCCAGAATGTGGTTTTTCAATTAACTATCTTTGCCTTGTTAGGCAAAGACAGTTTCTCTCCAAGTGGAATGACAATTGCTGCAGAACGGACAGTAAAGGACTCTGTTAGGATCTTGGGATCAATAATTGTAGTGCCTGTAAACAAAGACATGATCGATGGAGCGAGAAATGCACATTCTGAATATCAAATATAGAAATGTGCGGGAAATGCACATTCTGAATATAGTTACATTTGGAGAAATAACGCAAGCAGTAGGAGGTAGCACTTCAGCAGAAGATTTATCTTGAAAAACAGCAAGAGAAAGAAATATATATACGGAAGAAAAGGAATTCTGCTCTTGCTTAACTGAGAGAGGAAGATAAATTGGAAAGATAACAGATAAATGAGATAGAATCTGCGAAGGAGCTTTTCAATGAAGCTTAACAAAAAATGTCGACTGCTATGTATTCAAAGAATATGCAATTGGCAAAAGTAGCGCAGATGATGCTTCAATCGGTAATGAAAAATTACCATTAGTGTCAAAGAAGATGGAAGCAGTAGCCTACGTGATAATCAAAGATGCTATGGGGCATATTAGACGCAGGCTACATAGTGGATCATAGTCTGCATGTAAGAAGAAAAAGAATGTGTAACGTAAATCAACTATTATAGACCTGCAGTAATAAGCATACATATGTAAGGACTGGAGAGCATCAAATAGATTTCAAGAATGACTTTGCTTATTAATTTCGATACTAGATTGAATTGCAAGTTTGTGAACAGGCATATTGCACCTCCTAAGCGTTTCATTGCATGTGTTGTTTTCAATGATAATGTTCACTAATTCTGTTGCAGGCATAAGTTATGTGGTGCAATAATTTGTAGACTGTGTTTATGTAAACATTTTCTCTGATATGTTGACATGTATAGTGTTGCAATTATTAGTTGTTGTTGTTTTGTGGAAACATAAAAAAATGTTTCAAAAAATATTAAAAATTCAAAAATGTAAAAAATTCGGATAATGAAAATCGAGTGTGCACATTAAAAGGGATGATTGGAGCAGCAATAAGGGGAGGAGAAGGCTGCCGAATTTTGTTCGTTTCACCGAAGAAATTGTCCTGAAATTTCCTTAAAACTTTGTCCTGAAATTCTGTTTTTAAATTGAGTTTAATTAGATTAAATAAATATAATTTAATTTAATTATATTAAATAAATAAAATAAAATAAAATTAGAAAAATAGTTGAAAGGTGTGGAAAAATTCTGACGTCAGAGAGGACGAGCACGTAATAAATGTTAGACATATTAGTTGGATCCTGCGAACATGAACGACGATCGTGTTCGCTGATGTTCAGCTCGCGTGCTCGCGCGAGCCTACTAGCTTGTACTAATCTACGAACATTTTCGATCGAGCCGCTCGCTGAGCATGCTCAGTTCATATATTAGTAGACTCGGATGAACATGTTCGTGACCTCAGATTTGTAAACTAGGAACACGAGCAATGTTCAGTTCACTGAAGCCTACTAATTATGCTGAGCTAAGCTGAACTTTAGCAATGTCGTCGCTCGTAGATAAGTAGGGGCTTAAGAAAGGAAGCTACCACGAGCGTGTGTCTCGTGTGAATATATATGGAAATTTAAAATGTAATAAAAATGCAAACGAGTGATAAAATGACTCATTCTCCTAGTCTACCTGTATCTGCAACACTACATAACTCTACATTGAAGATTACATTCATTTCAAATTCCAAAGGTGATGTTCCCATTTAAATGCTCCCATGGTAGGTAAGCATTGAAATTAACTCTACAGTTGACAGGTCCCCGAATAGTTCCATAATAAATATTGGATACTCGGGTTAAAAAAATCTTTCCATAAAGATAATGTCAGAGACAGATTTTGAAGGCAACTGATTCACCAATTTGCCCATCCCACCTGCACATATAATGCAGATAACTTATGTGAAATGAACCCGCTTTGCAGAGTTATTTTTGGTTTCATTGACACCAGATGAGAGAGTTTGATGAGAGGATGGTGATCTGTCAGATGAAGAGCTAGTAGCTGATCTTACAGACAGGTGATGTAAGGGGAGGTCCAAACCACACTCATCCAGAGTTGTCTAAACGATCAAACAATCAATCAATCAATATGTTATCAGGAAAATAACACTTGTCTTACAACAACAGTCAGGATATGTGTCAAATATTTCTATCAGTGTGGTCTGCAACAATCAATCGCACATATTATAATCAATATGAATTAGTATTCATTATTCACTTAATGTTTAGGACTACTTCATGTTATGGGATGACGTCCCTGATATCATCCCAGGACGTTAACCCTTTATAATTATAATTAATATTGTTCATTTAACAATAACTGTCAGAAATAGAATTGAGTGATCACTACTGCGGCCACCTGGCATTGTCTATTTAAACAAACAATAATGATAAGAGCGCAACACAATATTAAATCACTTAGACCAAAGCAGACTCTATAGTAACGCCAGTTTGGCTCCTCGAAAGGCTTCATCGTCAGTGACGAGGATGTTAGAATTTGAACTACAAAGTACACAACTGTGGGCTGAAGTTGAGAAGCCTCAATCCATTTATTACATGGCTCTACCATTTGGTGCTAGGGCTCTACCATTTGTGCTTGTACACGTAAGTTGAATGAATATCAATTACTTACAGAGTCCGGTACTTCCGGCCATCCTGCCCACACCTGATGACGAGGCTCTACCTCTGTGAGCCTGTGTATGAGCTCCTTGGCCTGCACATACACATTAATGTTAGTTTGTAAACATAAATCTTCACCTACACATATACAATTGATCTCAGTTAGTGCGTACATATCTACAATAAGCACATAGGGCCTACACAATACAATACACACACGTTGCTGTTAGTTTCAAGTAATATTTTCCTATATTACACAAAAAAAACAATAAAAAATGCAAAACAGAATAAATTCTGAAATAGAATAACTAGATAGAAAAAAGGGATAGACAATACATAAGAGCGAAAGTTCTGTTAAGACATTAATCAGATTAGAGCCTGGATTGCCTTTTTTAGCTATAAAAGTTCAAGTAAAAAAGTGAGGTAACACATAACTAAATTAGTAAATAAAGAACGTTTTGTATAATAAGTACAATGTAATAAAGCAAAAAAGATTTGTTAAAGAATACTTTTGGTGATTAATACTAAAAATTATTATTAAACTTAATTTGAGTCAATATTCGAATGAATTATGAAATATTTTAAACGAGATTTTAAGAAAAGCTCAGACGAAACACAACATAGATCTTCTGGTAAATGATTTCAATGAAATCAGATAAATTTTTCTCTTATATTTGCGCAATATTAAGGAATAAGGAATTTACTGATTGATCTAAAATCACAGACAGCATCATTAGGATTATTAACAACTAAAAAACACTTACAAACATCAGGCAACTGATTATTAAGATACTTAAGCCTACTAATAGTTAGAGATAATCAAGACTAAATACCAGGCTGATGGTACTCTGTGTAGGACATTCTATAGAGAGTGACTTCTCTTCATCCTCAAGATATACAATCAGCTCGTAGAAGTCGCTGCCACTCGTTGATAGACGAGGCCACTCAATCGTCCTACAGACAAGAAACAAGTACACATACAATGTCATACATACATGGCACGGCATCCCTTACATCATCGTCAGATGTGGAAATGAATCATAAACCTTAACTATAATTATCACTAGGCAGATTGTTAAACATATAAACACATACATATGATATATATATATATATATATATATATATATATTGACGTCCCTGTCATCATCATTGGATGAGGAAATGGACGTTCAATCTTATTATTTTTATTATCATTATTATTATAATACACTCCGTTTCTTTTAAATGAGCCCCCTTTTTATATTTTCAATTAAATCGTGTAAAGCCATCCAATTTCTGAGAAATTAGCCAGCTATAGAGAGCAACCAATCCTACCACATGCTGTAAAGTTTCATTCTGATATCTTTAGAAACAAAAAAGTTATTGCCAAATGAGTAGGACAGGGGTGCAGGATCAGTTTACCAGTATTGAATTATATGACGCCATTTGGCTACAGTTAATTAAATTGTAAACTGTGAACCGATTCCTGTAAAATTTGCCAGTGATATAGAACAATTAATTCTATCCAGTGTCACCAAATTTTGATCGATATCTTTCAAAACAAGAACGTTATTGATATTTCAACATGACAAGTGTTGACAAATTTTGCTCTCTTTCGGCTTGTGCATTTGCAGGAGTGTTCTAGTGGTTCGATGCTGTCTGTAGTTGCACTTCCCGCTTGGGACGTCCCTGACATCGCCTTCGGGTGAGGAACCGGACGTTAAATCCTCACTGATTGATTGATTGATT
>JAQFZF010000130.1:0-22183 GCA_034695365.1 Enchytraeus norvegicus
TCACGTGACTGTTTTTATATGTACAGTGATTTTATCTCTATTGAGTGAAGGATGACAAAATATTAAATAAATAAATATCTGCGTAATGATTGAGCAGGATTTGTTGACACAGTATCACTGATTGTCATATTAATGTCGTTGAATGACATTGTTGAATCTTGTTGTTTATGCAAATGCCTTAATTCTGCCATCACGTTCCATTAAACCAACACGCCGACAGACCAACTTGCATATGTCTGCAGATTTTGTACCATGTATTGTATATCATTATATTACTATGTAGAAATTTGATTATATGATAGCTTCGTATAGGCTTAAAATTCTTTATATTTTTGCATTAATTTTTATCGATAAAGACGTTGGAAGTGAATTCTGAAAACCATATAAAATATTTATGCTTTCAAATCGGCTTTCAAAATATATTTAGAATGAGCTATTGATAATTCATTAATAGTCTATTGTTATTTAAATTTATCCAAAATTTAAAACGTGCAATACAATTTATGAGACCTAAAGTTAAAAGAAAATCTGAAGAAAACTCAAAATTATAGAAAATTCATGAGGTGAATCAAGCAAGGAATGAAGGCCTATCATATCTGTTGCAGATGATTTGGTTATTTAAACGTTGTGACGTGTAGCATTCGATGTTATGTTTTGATATTTCAATGGTTTGATGAATGAGAGCAGCGCTGAAGAGAGTCCGTCAGCTTGTTTAGTCAGAATTTAATTTTTACTATAGATACTACGAAGGACTATCAATCAATCAATCAATCAATCAATCAATCAAGTTTTGCTGTTTTGCTTTCGTGGCTCTTTCAATCTAGTCGATCTCGAGTAGAAGGGCCACGATTCATTGCATTCTTAATTAATTGTTTCTATAAAACCCACAGAACTATAAGTAGTACCCGGGGTAAAAGAAAAATCCATCAATCAATCATTCAATAAATTAATCATCTGAATAATTATTTCGGTGATTTAGGTTTTGAAGTAACGTATAGTACAATAGCTAAGCAAATTATATAAATTATAAATCTTCATGTGCCTTCTAAAGGTTACAATTCGAAGTTTGGCTTGGAAAACGTTTATCGCCTTTTGGGCTGCGAAACTAATGTTAATTCCTGTTAACTCTAGAGATGTAACAGACATTACCTAACACTATTGCCAGAGTTTTCGTAGCCTTCCTCTCTCGCCTATGAGCACTCTTTTCCTGTTTCTTCTTTTTCTTCTTTCGCACTTTTGCAGCGAAGTTGAATTTCGTCACCTTTACCCCAGATTTACTTTTTCGACCCCCGCAATTAGTAGCACTATTGGTGGGGGAGGGAGGGGTTATGGTCGACACCCTCGAATCTTGCTCGCAATTATTTATTTCAGTAAAATTTCTAGGGGGAGGAGGCGGGGGCGGATCGGCCCTTCGTGGTCGATGATTGGCGTCCATCCCTGTTATGCGCTCATTATTAACCACATTTACCTCCACCGGAGCAAAACATCGAGGTCTCTGATCGGAATTTACCGATGTCTCTGTATCAACCGGAGACTGTAGCTGGATCAAATGCGTTTCCACCGTTGATGATGACGTAACTTGATTGTGCGCTCTATGTATGACGTCATCACTCTGTGCGGTGTCTGCAGCAGGATTACAATAACCGCCCAAAGCGATGACATCACTCCCAGCACTTATTTCTTGTTCTGTAGTACAGGTCGCAGGCACAGATAATCTGACATTATTGGGTGGAACACAATTGTGATTTCTCACGATTTGTGTCGAAACATTATCCTCCCCCGTTCGACCCCCTCCCTGGGCTATACTCTCTCTAATAATAGCTAGACCACTATTGTGATGATTAACTCTAGAGGTTGCATTCTGAACCCCTGAAGGTATTTCTCGACTGACCTCCGACGAAGCTAGTGGTTTTTTTAAGGCTGGTTCTTCTGGCGTTTTCTTTGCTATCGGTCTTTTCTTTAGAGCAGCTTTTCTCGCTCTTTCCCTGATTACCATAAAGATCCTGCCGTAAAGAAGAATCATGACAACGCAGGGGATATAGAATGATCCCATGGAGGAGTAAATGAGGAAGTCAGAGTTATAGAATGTACAGTGATCAGGGGTCTGAGAGCGGCGCTCGGTGTAGTTCATGCCTAGAGCGATGGGTGAGGATATAGCGAGGGCGATGAGCCATGTGCTGCCCAGCATGATAAACACTCTGTTGGAGTGCTTGTGCTTGGCGTATTGGATAGGGCGTGTCACAGCTATGAATCTGTTTAACAACACATGTAATATATTGCAATAACAATCAATCAATAAACTCCCGTTCAACGTCCGTTTCATCATCAGACGGGAGTCATAGCATATTGGTATTGTAGCAGTATGAATTATCATATGCTTATGCTATCAACCAATCAATCAATTACTGACGATTTAACGTCCGTTTCATGCATTTGCGACGATATTTGTGCAACTGTTACAGTGTAATTGTATTATATAGGTGTGCCTGTGCTCGTGCTCAACAGTGTGCATCTCTCTATGTACGTATCTATCGCGGGGCGAGCTAGACAGATACCACAGCTAAGCCGAGAATGTCCAAGGTCAATTAATTATCTAGTAATTAACTTTCGTATATTGATTTTTATCATACTAAAAAATGGTTTTATAGTAATTTTAAGATTTTGTTAGTTTCTAATTGACTTTTGAGTGTAACTTTCTATTCAAACATTTATTACAGTCCTATTATTACCAAAGGATAAAAATCGAATCCGTCTATCTGTACGTCTCTGTGTATGCGCTCGTTTGTGTGTCTGTCTGCGCGTGTGTATGTTTGTAGTAGTTTAAAGAGGCTGTTCAACGTGTATGGAATGGTTGATGGACACGATGCTGCACATGGGAACCCTAAATCTCATTCCACTTCCTTTCACTCAGCTGGACTTCAATCCGTAACATTCTTTGATGACTTATATATCTACGGCGGTCAGCCCCAAACAAAAGCTTTAAGACATTTTTAAAGCATTTTATATGCTAATATCAGTCTATGAGATAACCTTTACGTATATAATATGCTAAATTGTTTGAATAAAGAAGTAATTCATTACGCTAAAGTCTATGTTTAGCTTTTTTGGCTTCTTCAGTTCAATGAACTACAGCTTAATTAATATTTCAACTATGTTTCTTATTCCCTGTCACTGATAAATAAATACTGTGTGAAATGATAGAGATAATTTCCCAAATTAGAGGCGTTAGCGTTGCGCGATGAGTTTACTAATTCGCTTGGACTGACATTTCATGTAAATTATCATTATTTTCATCAGAATAGTATACCGTAATATATAATTAATAATAGATTTTAGCGATTTTTAATATTTAGAGATTTTTTTTATTGCCCTGGGTTTAGAGATTTATGTTAATTATTATTTGAAATATAATAGTATTATTATTATTATTATTATTCTGTCCAGTGCTCTGCCAGAGTGTCCAAGGCAAAAATTAGATAAATAGTCAGCTATAGCGCTCAGCACTGAGCACAGCTCAACCAACCTAACTAGTTAGACTCATCAAACAGATTGATTGATAAAACTCTATTACACCTAAGATGCTGCATTTGTTCAGGAATAATTTTATTATGGTTCCGAGTTTGCTTATATTTCGATTGCATCCATCAGTATGCCTTCTGATTTCTATTTTCATATTTCCAAGTTGATGTTTCTATTTTCATATTCCATTTTCATGTTTCTATTTTAATATTTCCATTGCTTTCTGCATTAGTCGGCTCTTAAGAAATACCGTATTACGTGCAGTTTTCGGTTGGACTATTCTCAAAATTTTCCTTACCAAACAAGGGTGATTTCCCTTGTTTGGGAAATCACCAAACAAGTAGACGCCCTAAATCTGTGAAATCTCTGTAGCGCCGCACTGCAGAAGTATCAAGCAGTGACGAGTGGGGCCCTGGACCTCTTCATGACTTAACATAATCATACCATTTAGCGCTCCATCTACCTATCTCTACAAAACATTTACTTTTACTGAGGCTAAAATTCATTTTAGCGTTAGATCGCTGTCTTCGATTGCTATCTGGTGCAGTAAGCTTATACCAGATCTGACTTTAAATATTAAATTCTTGTAATACGATAATTCACAATTTATTCAGGCCTGCGGGGAATTAGATGCCACAATAAATTTATTTATCCAAAATTATTTAAGCAAGGACTTCAGCTTTACTCATGTCATTATTTCAAATTAACAGAGACTGGTTGACATGATATTGGTAGGCTAAATGAACAGCCTGCAATTGCATAAAGGTCACATGAGACGTCCTGACAACGTCTATGGGTGAGAAATGGACGTTAAATCCTCATTATATTGCTTTGTTTCAGCGATGATTATCGTTGCTTCCCATCACTAAGCAATTAAACAATATATAAAAATATCCAGCCATAAATAAATGCACAGTCAATAATGTACTAGCACGTACTATTTTAGTTCCGGGAAACTTTAGAATTAATACCAACCAATAACTGCAAGTGTCGTTAGAGGGGAATGAAGCAGATGCCGCAGTGAAGGACTGAGTGGTCAGTGCCGTGACTTCGGTATACTAGACTGAAGTCGCTCAATTTCCACACTTGGAAAGGTTTTGGCAAATTGGTTGTGGAACATGGTAGGCTAGGCTACGCTATCCATCACTGCTCAAAGCGCTTCTGAGACTTAGTAAATAGCATGTTATATACAAGATTCTGATTGATTGATTGATTGATTGATTGATATATGACTAACCTGTCCACACTGATTGCTGTTAGATTGAGTATTGAGGCCGTGCAGCACATCACGTCAAAGGCCACCCAGGTGATTGATTGATTGATTGATTGATTGATTAATTGATATATGACTAACCTGTCCACACTTATCGCTGTTAGATTGAGTATTGAGGCAGTGCAGCACATCACGTCAAAGGCCACCCAGGCATCACACAGAACATCGCCAAGTTGCCACACAGAATTTGTGATCTGTAACATTAAGAAACATACACAGAGTATAATAATGTTACTAGATCTTATTTTAACTTTGTTGGAGCCAGAAGGCACATCTGTTAAGTGTCTCACTCGGGTTCCATAGGTTTACGGTTCGAATATCAGGGATCCTCCGTCACTAATGTAGCCGTTAGGCCGCGAAACTGACGTTGAATTCGTCTTGTTGGCTAATAACTTGCAGGTCATGTTATAGTGGGACGAGAAAACTGGTTTGTAGAGCTCCCCGACCCACGGTTGAATGGCGGAGTCGATAGCACATTGCTGATTAGAAGGATGCCATAAGAGCCGACTAACGCAGATACTGCAGAAAGAGCAGTAGTTTGGGCCATGGCTTCTATGTACAGGACCAAATGATTGCTTAAATTCCAGACTTGCGGCGGCCTTGTCACATCGTATGTGGCCTATAGCAGTCTAGATTATTTTGCTTGTAATTGTTCCAAAAGCGCATCTGAGATACCTAGCATATATTTTAAAGAGTGCGTCAGAATAAATACAACTACTTTGAAGGCTCTTTAACTTTTTTCATCCGAGCGTCTTACTTAATACAACAAATTAAAGATAATTATCCATTCTATGATATCCACTAAAATATCTAACTGACGAGTGTTTAGTGACAGTGTGGTTACTGACTCTAAACACTCATCCATAACAAATATAACATAACATAACATCTAATGGGTCAGGAATCATCAGATGCTTGTTTAAGACCCATATTATGGACAATGGAGAGCCAAGTAGCCATGGAGCAAAGCGCCGCAACCGATGTGGCAGCCTAGACCTCCGCCGGACTGGAATTTGAGTGACCAGTTGGTCCATTATACAGAAATCATAGCCACATAGCCATCAACTCTCCACTGCCGTATCCGCTTCAATCGCCTCTTACGAACACGCGCAGCTGTCGGTGGAATCAATTCTCAATTTTCCCGAACCCACTCGCTTAAAACACTATGACCACTGTTCCAAAAATTGCTTCTGAGATACATAGTACAGGCGCTATACAATGTCCTTTTGTATTGATTTGTATTGAATCCATTTTCAACGTAAATTATGTTTTACAATAGTGTTATAATTGAACGAGAACCCAAATTTATGAACCTGTTATTATACGCAGGTTCATTAAATTTTAATCTAATTAGCCACAAAAATGATGCCGCACATACATAAAATGTTACTCTGTCTGGTATAAATTCTTAGACTTCGTTTTCTAGACAGCTGGGCTCCAATCAATCATGATGTAAAATATGCATGATGACGATGATCTGATGCTCAAAGTTCAGTTTATAACGATACTTTGTTTATCATCTTGCTCTACACCACGTGTAATTATCACTCTCTCATTCTCTTGAATCTGTGTTTGTGATTTTGAATTCGGACAGTAGTCAGCTAGATAGAGTGCTAAACAGCCCAGACAGCTAGAGAGTTAGTAACGCCATTTCTGTTCTATTTACAAGGATATGAATCAATCAGGTTAAACAGGACTGCTCTGGTTCAAATCCGGTACGATCCGATCAGACGGTAAAATCTCGAGCTTACATCTCGGTCTCGGTCGGACCGGTATAATCGATGATGGACTAAACTGTCTAACGATTTGTAAACATATGGTATTACAAGTGCAAGATATCACCATGGACGATCATTGCACTGTAATGTGTTGTTGCTGATGCTGCTCTTCTGATGTCCGTATTGTATCTGTTGTGCTGTGTATACGATGCAAGGAAAACATAGTTTTCTCTCTTTCTCCTCTCTCTCTCTCTCTCTCTCTCTCTGACTTTGTCAACCCACACTATTGAATGATTTTCATGCTAATATATTGATTTCTGAGGTGATTTCCTGTTTCCTTCTTATTGAAAATGAGCTCAAATTTACGAACTGGCTCGGCGGGTGCATTAAACTTCAATATAATTGGCCACAAAAAATAATGGTGCCGCAAACAGACAAAAGACATAAGACTTTAGTTCCTGTTGTAAAAGAGAGTGTGTCAGTAATCTAGGCAAATAGATTTTAGTGAGGAAATACATTCAATCTCGTATATCCCGTGTGAATTATTCATCATGTATGACCACATTGCCCGGTAAGCTGCAACATGCCAATTATGTCTAAGAAAAGACGAATTGCAGCTTTGTACATAACTCTTTCCTTGAAAATATGTTTGTGAAATCGAGGCATAGCCTACTGTAGGCTGCAAAACATTACAACTAGAAATTCGAAACTTAGCTATTTTTATTTTTGGTTGTTTAAGCCATAAGACATAAGATCTCTAGGATCTAGAAAAACTAATAACAAATAAATGGCAAACAACACACAGATAAAACTAAAGTGCTAAAAAGCACGCAGAGACCTATTTAATTATTAGAATTTCTACTAAATACTCGTCACTTTACATTAATATTCAAGTATACTGTTGTAACATGCCTACTTGAGTGCAGCCTCTCCTTAAATTTAAAATTTGTATTAAAACTGTGTTCATTGTAGGCTACAAATCCAACTGTAGCAGGCTGCCTCGCTACACATTGCACAACCTGCGGAAGGGGAAACAATTATTTTACACATTTAATCTAATTTTTCAATTAAATAGGCGGACAAATATTGGATCAATGACCACTAGGCTAATGATCTCTAAAGAATATGCCCCCAAATACGACATAACGGAGTTGAAACATTGTGTGTCTCTTTTGTTATCCAACTTTACATATGACATATGTACATGTTTACCGAGTTTTCATTCCTTTTGTGTTGTCTGCTGTCCCACTGGTCAATCGTACCTTTTTTGCTGTAAATAGCGCACAATACAGCAAGCTCATATACACGATTAGACTTCCAGATATCAGTGCGCACCCGTGCCCATGGGTGCTGGAGATGTTTTAATAGTCTGTAGGCTTGAAATCAGGACTCTCGATCACTTGCGCCGAAGCCAATCACTATAACCGCTAGACTACTATTCCATTGGCGGAGTGAGGCATGTAAAATTGATATTCCTTAGATTAAAGTTCGCATGAATCGTTAGATGTATTTTCGTTCACATATCCTAACATTCAACGAGACGGACAATGTAATTCTATATAGAACAAACAGTGGCTATTGATCTACAGTGGGTGTCAGAATTTCTCTTTCAGTTACTTGTAGAGCTCGGGCTATTCACTTGCTTCAGGCGGATTTTTTAAATTAAAGAAACTTTATAACTGTTTGAGCCGTATAGCCGATGAAATCAATTTTACACAATCTTCCACTGTGTTTACCCACGGACTGGACCATCCCACTTTTTGGTTCATTACTGGATGGCAACGCCATTTTTGAATGGCTCCATCTTCAACTTCAAAAACTTTTTTTAAAGTTTAGTCCTTATTTTATTTCAGCAGACAAAGCATTTAACAAAATATAGCATATAACATAAGAATAATGGAGTCACTAACATAGAATTATATAAACTCTGCATTAACATTAACTATTACAGATTTCACTATTTATTTAATGCAATTATGCTCAACAGAATTTTTTTTTAAATTAACAGAATTGTTAGAGGATATATCGCGAATATATATAATTATGTGCAGCTGCTTTACAACAACATGCGGACCTCCGTGCCATGTAGTTATGAATCAGCCGAAACATTAATTTTATAGTTCAGCGTTATTCGAATATTCAAAAACATTTAGGAGTACACCAAGAATATCATATTTTGAGTAACCATAGCCCACTATTCGAAATTTAAGATTAGCAGCCCAAGAAACAGGGGGGTACGGTAGCAATAATGATGATGCTGCCAATTCCGACGAATATTTACTACTATTCTAAAAGAAATAAAGGTTTGACAGCGCGATGTCAACAACATAACGTAACGTAACGTTTTCCCATTCAGCAAGCATCAGATGCTCGTTTACTCAATAATTATTATCAATCAATTATAATATTTATAAAGCGGTATCTGTATGCAAAATGCCACAGTTGCGCTGAATGGACAATTTAGAGCCAAGTAGCCCTGTATCAAACAGGACACAACCGGCATGGCTGCCTTGACCTCTGCAATTTTGGAATTTGATCGACCAATTGGTCAAGAACACAATTCTTTGCCATATAGCCATCGTTTTGTGTATATACCATTCTTATCCACTGAGATATCTGCTTTAGTCGCCTCTAACAAACATTCGGAGTTGTATAAACCCATATTTGCGATAGCCACTATGCACCTATGTAGCCTAACGGGCATCGTCGGTGGAGCCAATGAGCCTATTAATTAAGAGTCTGAATCGGGTTCTCTAGGTTTTATTCTGGAATTTCCGGGGCTCACCCGTCACTGATGTGGTCGAGAAACTGGCTCTAATGCGGCTTAGTTTTTTAGCAACCTCTTACAAACGCGTGCTGCTTCCGTTTTTTATATTCTACATGAAATATGATGGGCAGGAAACATTGCACTTCGTAGTTCTGTTATCCCAAAACTTTGCCTCTAAGATATCTATTACATAGAGGCGTTATAAAATATCCTTCTTCGTATTCTCAAGGTTGCTCGGTATTTGCAAGCACTTTCTATAATCCTGATGGAACATACGATGACGATGATGCAAGCGGATATAGGTCATTATGTAGGTCACACATGTCTGACGTCCCATTGTGTAAACGGTGGATTGTTGGCCACTCATTCCGCTGTCACCCGCTGTCTAGGCGCTGATGGAATTATCTGCACTACAATGGGCGTCCTGTCCTATCTCCCGCTTCCGTCTTTAGAGCTTCTAGATAGAGTAGGTACCGAGGCCGGTGGGCGACAGGGGTGGAGGGGGGCTCTATGTCTTTAATGTACACAATCTTTACATGACTGATTAACAGGGCTACATATCTTTTATTACTGATTGGACGTGTCAATTATATTGGTTGATAATTAATTACTGGTTACGTTTGTATGAGTTTGTATGAGTTCGTATGACAGCTTTATGTCTATTTCTACGAATACAGATCTATTGGACGTTTAATCGGGGGTTGGTTGATCTACTCTTAATTCTCCTTCTTTCTTATTAGTTAATCTTCACATTCAATCAGTCAGTCAATCAATCAAATCAATCAATCAGATAATCAATCGACATTTGTATTTTGTACTGCTCTCTGCAAGTGACACAGAAGCTCTAAATGAATATTGGGAAGTCGTAGTATATTTAAGCTTGGCAGCCATATGGCAGCCATATGGCTGCCAAGCTTAAATATACTACGACTTCCCATAGGCCACAACCACAGTGGTAGTCTCGACTCATTTACCCGTCAGCAAAAAACATAGGTCCAATATTTGCTAATACATGTAATAACAAATATTAACATATTAATGTTATAAGTGCATTTACTTTCTTCCCCTAAAATTATCCGACAACAAATTAAAGAGAAAAATTCCATTAATACCTGTATCAGCGCCAACAACGTTAAAATAAACATCTAATTAACGCTCGTTCCATCATCCCACGGCTACATCAGTAAATGCAATCAGCAGAATAGCAAATTCTTAAGATCTGAGAGCATTCGACAACAACTTTAAAAAGTTGCTTTACCTCCCTCAAATCTTTGACCCGGTAGCGCCTTTGTTCTTTATCATTGATGCTGTTCATTGCTTGACTACGGCATAATGTCATGTAAACGTTGCATAGAAGTTATTTTTGCTATATTTTAAAGCATACATACATTTTCAGCGCTTCTGAGACATTGTTAAGATGAGATAAACTATAGCTACTTGATCTAATTCATTAATGCTAGTATTGAACTTTGTTTCGGTTTAATAGCCTAGCCGGTAGCATGCTTCACCGATTTGAGCAGGGAGGCCTCGGATTTCCAGCCGGGTCAATCACTGATTGCTTCCTTTATATGTGAAAACCGACGCTGAAAGAAAATTTTCACATCTTTTATTGATCGAGCATGAATACCTGTTTACTTTAACATGCAGGCATAACTCTGTAGAGTGCTTTCTCTTTCGTCTATTTATTAGCAATAGTGTTCTCTAGGTATTCAAATGTCTCTAATTGCATCTACCGCTTGGGACGTCCCCTTCGTGTAAGAAAACTAACGTTAGCTTCTCATTATATTGTATTGTATAATATTATACGATTGACTTATAAGTCAATCGTATAATTTATCAAATTGTTGCATTTTTGTTACTACTTCTTTCAGCGGAATATCAAAATTCGTCGTCCATTCTTCAGATCTTTTTCAGCATGATATAAATTACTATTTTTGTTTGGGTAGACAAGCTGTTGTTGGAGACGTCCCTGATGTCGGCACAAGATGCTGAGAAGGGCGCAAAATTAGAATTGATTGATTAAATTGTTGTAAAATGATTGAATTTGGCCCTCTTACATAGCTCAAATCATTGGCCTATTCTAGCGTATATTATTAAGAAATGTGTGTATTATTAAAAGCTTACAGTGTACATGTACATTAAAATGTAAAGTAACTTTAAAAACGTGAAAACGGGTATTATTAAAAAATCTAGAGAAAAACATGTACGTTCATCCTAGGCGGTAGTTTGCCTTGTAGTCTATTAATATATATTGTTTATTTGCACCAATTGAATGGTAAACATAAATACATGTACAGAAAAATAAATTAATCTAAGGTTAACATAATCAAACATCAGTGAATATAAAAGAAAACTATCGTGCTGCAATTCTAAGCCTATTTATGAATTCGAGAGAAATAGAGTCTCAAAGTAGTTCCAGATTTTATATTTTACGTGATATTTAGACTCTTCAGATTTCAGACAATATTTTAACTGTAAAGAATAATAATCTGCAATATCTATTTCGTCAATGTCCAACCCTAAATCAGTAAGTTTTGTATTATGCAATTTATTAAAAAAATTATATCTATGATAATCGTATAGATAATTAAATGGTAACGAGCTACTGAAATATTGACAGTTTAAAATTACATTGATATCGAATGAATGAGTTATAGTTATAGTAAATAAGTAACAAGATGAATATTTGAGATATTTGTTACTGATTTGGCCCTTCAGAATTCAGCTTAATTGGAACACGTTGTCTATGTCAATTGTCTATGCTAAAGTCTACGTGTTTAAAAATATTAATGAGCTCATTCAATAAATCGGAAGTTAATTAGTCCAATCTTCAACGTAGCCTATTAATTAAAAACATAATCATGATCATAATTTACAATCAAAATTCCATGTAAATCAGAAGTAAATTAATTATCGAACAGTTTATTTTAATCTTAAGCGCACGACACATCAGACACAACACATAGACACAACATATCATACACAACACATAGATTCCCACAAATGAAACTGGTGTTATTGAAATATCAGGAGTCAGAGAGAGACAGAGATCATTTAACTTGGAAAGCTTTTTGGGAGTTCCAAACACCATGTATTCAGTTTTACATGGACTCAAAACCAACAAGTTAGCAGACATCCACGAAGAAACTGATTGAAATATTTGCTGAAGGCAATACACTGCATTACAATATGACGTAGAAGTGAAGCATGAGTACATTTGAGTATCATCAGCAGATAGTTCATGGTCCAAGGAGTGAGATGAGATAAGAGAGCTTAATGGAGTGGATTACAAGTTGAAGGGTACCGATTCCAGAACTGAGCCCTGAGGCACTCCATATTTAAGATTAGTGGGGAAGAAGAATACAAAGATCCTAATGTCATCCAATTTGATCCTGGAGTTTTCTTTATTTACTTTCGTTAATACTTTCGTTTTCGGAAGAGGGTTCTTCTTCTTCAATATCTATGAGCCGGGGCCCTGAGCCCCGGTGCGCTCCGGCTCAATTCGGCAGCATATTAAGGTGCCGGAGCGCTCGGGCTAAAAGTTGGCGGGCCCCGGAGCTGCGCTCCGGCCCACTTTAACCCCTGTCCGTATTTCAATAAAATCGAAGATTCTTATTAAGGTCTTTATAAAGCTAAAGTGATATCTTTATATTAATTGCAGCTCCGATGTCAAGAAATTGATGACTTAAGAGATTAATGACCTCAAAGGTCAAACTGCCACCAAGTCATTACTGATTCCTAGTTGTGGAGCTGATCCCGATTCCAATGCACAGTTGACAATTGTAAAAACTTTAGCGGCAAGGTCGCCAGCCTCACCTTTGATCCATTGCTTAAATTAGTTACAAATAGGTCCCTCATTGAGGAGGACCTTCTTCTTCGTTAGATGCCGTATCTATCAAGACCGTAGGCGATCATGATTCTCCAACGTTGTTTATCATTTTTAGTGTAGAATGTAGACCTATCACTGTTTAACACTGTCATATTCTTCATTTCTTTCTCGGGTAACTGAGCTCTTACCCAGTTGCATAATGAGAAGGATCATTAGAGTATAATGTCGTTAGCACAAAAAAGTCTAATAAAATTATAATTTTAATTACAATAACAAGAAATAGCATATTCACAGCATGTCAAAACACCTTACCAGGACGACAGTATATTGTACCTATGGTGGCGGCGTGAGTCCATTTGATCACAGCAAGTAAAATGCATTGATTTAATGACGCCATTCGAAAGATAATGCAGATGTAATCTACAGTAAGTGTCATGCTGTGAAGTAGGCATATGGTAAAGATATTTGACTAGAAATTACAATCAGCTTCATTATTTGCAATATCATATATCATCGGAAATTATATAGAAAGCTGTATAATTTTATTTCAAATCATTGGCCATAATACGTTCACCGTAACATACTTGCAGTTTTAAAAGCGTAATTTGTAGGGTAACTGTTGAACGAAGGAAGCAGACTTCGGCATTGCGTTGCATTGGCATTTTTTATTCTACCTGCTTGTCTAATGCATTGCTTTTATGTCATGTTTTAAAGTCGATTACTCCTGCGGGGCACTTGTTAGTCGTATTCGGGCCTTTGTGTCCCTTTTCTCGTTAAACTGAATTATTTAATATGTATGATTCAACGGTAACGTTACGCCTACGGTCGTCAACGACAACATCGAGTACCATAAAGCCAAGCCGATCCCAAATGCGAAACGTAAAATGTTTATTATACAGTGTTATGCCAATGTAAAAAGCAATTCCAAGGATCAAGTACCAAAGGTAGAGAGGCCTGCGTAATGGTCAAGATTTGTGATCACTGAGAAAAGAGGGATCAAAGAAATAGATTTGCATCATGTGTCTATGCAGGCCCTCTTATGAATCTATGATTATCTATGTTTTCTAATGAGTTTGAAATATTTTTGTAATTCAGTAAACTGTCTGTTACATAAGTTTCGACAACATTAGGTTGGCTGACATTGACGCTACAGTACTTCCTGTATTTACTCCAATATCAGGCTAATCGTGACTATAAGAATTCCTTATAAGTTATATTGTTAATTATTCTTATCGGCTATGAATGTCACTCACATAAAGTAATGTTGTTTGTTCAAGAGTGTAACATCTTAATTCCTTTGGAGAAAGTATTATGTTAACATCGTTAAATAAAGTTTCGTGATATCGTTTTTCATCGCAACTTTCATCGTTCCTTGACAGCTGCAGCAGACAAACTCTGATTAAGCTGTACTACTCATCCATTCTTTCATACTGCTATCATTTGCAGTCTTCGTAGAACAAGTTATTTTCAGATTGGTAAGTTACTTGACAAGGCGCTGAAGACCAATCTTGAAGTCACGATACTTAACTGTGTAAATAAAAGGATTGATCACGCTGTTACTGAATCTGATGAAAGTCGTGGCGAGTTTAAAAGGACTCGTCAGATCATTGTGGACATGAATGATGTAGAGAAAGTTGTAGATCTGATTGAGTGACTGACAGAACAACAGACAAAGGCTGACTATGCAGAGTGTCTTGAAGATATTCTTTCTTGCTCGAGCTGCCACCGACAGTTTCTCAACAACATTTGACTTTCCTGTTGCTTGGCTAAGATTCCATGGATCCAAGCCGCTATTCTTTAGTGTAGGACTGGCAATCCCAATTATAGATACCCCGCAATTATTCAGCAATTCCTTTTTGGGATCCCCCTTGCTTACGAGATAACTGATGTTAACCGCGTCTGGAGTGATTTCGTCATCTTTCAATAGAGAACTGCTCAAATGTTTTGCTGAACTTAAATTGTCAATATATTCGATGTTGACTGCCAATTCCAAAGGATTATTTGCAACCTCAACGACTTGTAGACTTGGAGTTCGTGTGCAGAATTTAGTAATTTCTTTATGGTCTTCCTTACTTGGAATTGGTGCCACAAATACTGATTTCGAACGAAGTTTCTGTAAAGTAAGTAATAGTAATATGCAGTGCAAACGTAACTTAATTATGCAAAGTTTAAAAGCAAAATAAAATTCTGAACAAATGAATGCATACGACATAGTAAGATTAGATTAAGCTGATCTGTTCTGAAACGTACAATGAGTTCGTATCCCCCATAGTCGCTCCCCGAGTTGATCATGAGCCTCTAAGAGGTCAGGGATTAGAAATAAACAGATGTAGGAGTATATAGACGAATATCACAATTTAAATCTTCCAAAAAACTTGACGCACTGTCTTTATTACGACAGAAAGATAATTTCCATCGCAGATGCTTAGCATTCATGATGGTTATGAACTTATATCGGTATAAATAATTATCTGTGTGGGTCCGTCTCTGACAGTATCCTTGGGTACGGAAACAGATGTTAAACTTAGCTTTACAGCTTTAGCTTTTAAATGCTAATTACGGTTCCAACATGGTTTCCCGTCGGCATCTTCAGTAATTGGGTCAGTCGGTGAGCGTAATATTGTGTCGAGTGTCTCCGATCTACAATGTACCGCATAGTAATGTACCTCGTACTTACTGAAATCATTTTGACGTAACACGAGATCATAGCGATCAGTGGTATGACGTATTGAATGACGAATGTCGTGACGCCCAATGCTTCATTCTGTGTCTGAGTTAAAGTCCTCGAGTATGTGGTGCAAGTGCCTGCTACTATCTTGGACAGGGCAGCGTTTCTGCAGAACACGCTGCCAAATCCAATGAGCCAACAAATAGCCAAGATAGTATACACTCGCCATTCCTTGATCTTAGTCTTATACATGATCGGGTGGACTGAAAATAATTTCGAATATTATATTATGTTTTATTATACTCTCTCAAAAGTTGCATACATGATACAATGAACTTCTATAAATACGTCACACAAAACGTCATCTTACAATCCAATGAGTGCATAGGACAACAGTTAGAGCAGACTTTGAAAGTTACCATTTCTCGAATAATTAAAAATTCGATCATCCACACCATAGATCCACACTCTATCAAAAGGTTGCATTTAACTTCATGAGAATTTAGCTATTCATTCAGGTTCCCGTTTAAATTAATAATTCGATGGACAAATCATGACACAAAATCTAGAAAAGAAACCGGCATACACGATATTTTCATCAGCAGATCATTTTTAAATGTGTATCTACCGAAACTTTTTTGCTAGTGCTTTTAAACAATTCTTCTACTTTTTCTACATTCTCTAAACAGTTTCCGAATATGTTGGTCTATTCCCAATTACCCAGCATTACACCCTGTCCACTGTGTCCATTATCTCAAAAACATTTCTCATCGGATTTAAATCCATACGTGAAGCTATAAACGTATAATAAATGGCGTCACTAACTGAGCCACGGTGATGACATCTATAACATGCATATCAATCAGTCAACAACTGTTATAATTACAGTGCACTCTTAACTAAGTCTCAGAATCAGTCAATCGATGAATTTAACGCCCGCTGCATTATCTGACGAAGACATCAGGGACAGTCTATCGCTTAGAACGGTGAATGTAGAGTGGCACTGGCTCTTCAAAGTAGCATATGGGTATTATACTTTAGATATCTTTATACTAACCGACGGCGAAATATCTGTCAATAGTCACGACCATGACGCTATAGACAGAAGTCAGCTGAGTTGCCCACATCAACGTATTCTGCGTCCAGATTCTACACAGCAGTTCATCACCCAGGTCACCAGCAATGTACCCTGTGGACGAGACTACCACTGTCTGGGTCAACAGCATTACTAGTGATGTCAGAAAGTCAACGAAATTCTGATTCATTATGAAGATGTTCGTCACCTGGGCATAATAGTAGCGAATAAAGTTCAGAATTATTCAGCCGATTACTGCGCGTGTTTCGCAAAGCCGAATTACGCAGAAACGGAGGAAGGAAACAGAAAAGCACATCGGAAACCATAATTTCTAATGCACTAAAGGGATAACTTTAAGTTGCCTATGGAAAAGCAAAATCTTTATAATGAGACCACTTTATTGGCTTGGTCGATGGTATTCTCATTAATGAGCTATAGTTTACTGTGTATAGGATTTCGCCTCGACCCAAGTACTCCTTGCAGCGCTCTAAACAGATAGATTGATAATATATTTATAATCAATCAATTTAGCATGAAGGGATAGCTTTAATTTTTTTAAGATACCTAAATCGTAACGTACATGTATGCCTAATGTCGTAAAAATGAATTGCTTAAAAAATTCGTCAACAAATAATAATAAGAAATAAAAGTTACCGTACCTTTCTGCGAGCTTCAGCATATTGAAAGAGTACAAGCAGTACGAAGAGATTTGCCACTAGACCGACAGCGCTGAATGCTGTGTAGAAGTAGGACAATTTGTTTGTAGCCTGATTCACAACGGCCACAGCAGCTTTTGAAGTGTTATGTACATTCCAGTCAGGTACCGACGTGATATTTAGAATTTCCATAATAACTGTTGCATTAATTTTCAAATATATAGCACTAAAATTAAAAAAAAATGCAAACAGGATGGAATATGATTTAAGCAGAGCTGAAATTATAAACTTATATGTATCTGATCTTGAAAGCAATGAGTAAAATTACAACCACCGTCATTCTGATTGCTAGTTATTTTTCTCTGTTGAGCTGCACAGCCATATGACTGATCCAAGGCACACTTTCCTTCTCAACTACTTAATAATAAGATCTCAATGAGGCAAAATCCTCGCTCATAAATTGATGATTGATCCTATTGATCACGAGGGTTCTGCCTTTAGAACGACTAACATGATGCCTTCTTCAAAAGAATATGACTCTACCAAGTATGTTATCGAGCGTTATTAAACTTTTATACTAATCCCCACTGTAGGGGCCTACTGTCCTGTTGTACTGCTAATGTTTCATTTAGTTTTGAAATTGATACTGCTAAACTCTTAATTAGCTGCAAAATATTTTATATACGTTTTACAATTTATCTTAATTGTATAGAAATTTTACTTACTAATTTTACAATCTCTTATGAAGTTTATAAATGAGATATCGTGATTTCATAAAAGGATGCTTTACAGCAGGGGTGCACAAACCGCGGGCCCGCCGATAACTGGCGTGAAAAACAAATAGTTAGAAAAATTAATATTTTTTTGTGGTAAGGAAGTGCTGCTCCAACCTAAAATCTTTTTGCCCCTATATTTTTTCTTAGTTCCTTAGTTTGATATTTGAAGAAAACAGACGAAAGGAAAAGCTAATTTGTTGACCCCTCCCCACGAAACAGCTCGATCCGCCTCTGTAAACATAAATTTAGTGCGGCCCGCGACGACTTAGCCAAATTTTATGCGGCCTTAGGCTCATCGAGGTTGTGCACCACAGCCCAGTATAAAAAGGCCTATATAACGAGTTCGCCGCAGATTTTTGTATAAAGTTCGATACATTATTTATTTCAATAACTCCAAATAATCTCCAGGCTGGTAGATGAGATAGAACTAGCACGTAATCTTTTGTCTTTTAATCCATATCTCTCTCTGAATAAAGTTCTATACATTATTTATTTTAATAACTCCAAATAATCTCCAGGCTGGTAGATGAGATAGAACCAGCACGTAATCTTTTGCTTTTTATCAAATTCTCTCTTTGAAATATCATAAGAGTCCAATTAGGAAGAGTCCTATTCTTCTGTAGATCCACCAGGCAGTAGTCAAATTCTCTTTATACAAACACCAAAACAATAGGATCCAATCGTGATCAAGATCATTAATACCGTTTAGGCATATCCTAGCTTTAACATACCCCTGTCAAAGGACCAATTTTCGAGTTGCCGGTAAGCCACGGGGATGCAAGTATCCATAATATTACGTCATTACCGCGAATGGGATCGAGACCGGTCCTGAATGACGTGGGGGAGGGGTGGAATTCGGGCCTTAAATTATTTACACAAGGTGTTTTCTTTGAGTATTAAAATCGCATAAATGAAATCCCACTTCTTTTTTTACCAAACCGCTCAATTTTTTATCCATATAACCAAATGAATATTTTAATGATTTGTATGTAACTGTAATTACTGTTCAAAGAACAGCAAGAAATTATACTTTACATGCCCCTTCGCGTTCCTAAAACTAAAATTCGGCCAAATGTTGTTAGGTGATCCTTTTCTTTTACCGCACCGACCATATTTAACGATTTGCCACCTTTATCTTCTTTCTGGTTTGAGCATTAGACTATTATTGTCTGCAGCAAGCTTATAACTCATTTTTTCCTCTTCAGATATTTTACTTTTATTATTCTTGGTTTTATGGATAAATTTACTTGTAGCCGTAGGCCTACCGTATTTGACCAGTATTGGCCCCTGTTCTCTTTCAGTACTTGCGACTTGCTAACTCCTTTTGAGGGGACCAGTTAATATTGCTCGTGATATTTCAGACGACCTTGATATCATATTCAGAGAATAAAACGGACGTCAAACCCTTATTATATATTGTATGTATTTATTTCTTCATCTGCAGATGCTGCAAAAACGTTAATGAATTTCCACTGCGAGTTTCTTTAAACGAGGCCAAGCATCGAGATCAGAATGTTATAAGCATGTGGACATCAGGTAGGCCTATATGGCATTTGACTCCAAGGTACATGATTGTAGGCTACATCAGCTGTCTATGATTATGCAATCGTCTGATGCTTTTATATGCAGCGAGCCTACATGTCTATCACTGGGAGCATTATTTGTTAAGTCTTTCGTTTCGTGTTTGAATGCATCCAACTTGTTTACAGTAATATCCTGAAGTGGGTTCACTAAAATGTCTATAAGTTATTTCATCACAATTTATTAGACATGAAATTTTAAATTTATATAAAATCTCTTACAATAATAGCTCTACATTTAGGAAAGCTTAGTAGAAAAGTATATAAGGCTTAGTAGGCTTAAAGTATAAAGTATAACTATAAAGTGTATGTACCAATATTGCTTATTAATAAAGAATCTGACTGTTAGCGCCTACGGTTTCATTAGCTTATTAACTTTTTTGTTAAACTTATGCTGGCAAGTGAGCTTATGGCAAATGGCCTACCTTGGAAGTAAATGATCCACTCTATAGGCCACATTCAAAATATAATTTGTTCGCCTGACTGTCTTTTACTTTTTCTTGTGAAATCGTAAACTATTGCTAGACCTTCTGTGACTGAATGAAGTATTGGCGATGTGCTAACAGGCTTGTATTGAATATAATTAAACAAAAGTAGTATATATTTTCAAAATAGGCTAAATTAAACAATAGTGTTTGTTCTCTTTTTTCGATAGGGCTTACTTGCTAGCCTCAATCATCATTTTCGAACCTTAATGAGTTACCTATTCAATCAAAATATAAGCTACTGTACATTATGTTAGAATAATTAATTAGATAGTTGACGAATATAGAATAATAAATAATTAGTAAAGAAATTTGAGTAGGCTAAGCAATAATAGGCTTAAATTTACAAGATATAGGCCTATATTGTATTAATAGACAATTAAGGTTACGTAATTATTGATGGAAAATATTACGAGATATTAATAGTTCATTTTACTCATTGCAGTACTTCGAATTTGATAGAATTCACCGATTTCCTCAAATATTAGAGGATAGTTGAGATGTAAAAAACGTCTGATCTCATCCCATTATAATTATAGGAGCCAGTTTAGCATTTGCTGCTCCGGTCTATGATAAAGATGTTTCCGTGACTCAGCTGCTAAGAGATTTAATATCCTTGCGTTGTAGGTCCGGATTAGATCCCAGTAAAGAGAGTAAGATCTCTGATGTGCAACGGGTCAACCAAACTCCATCCTTTCGTAGGTCAGTAAATTGAAAGCGATTATAAAGTTTTTGTTATTATTGAAGATACCGAATTTACTTGCACATGTAAGTACAGAACTGGCGTAGGATCTCCATCGGATCTGTAGGTTTGGCGATCTCACCGTCGTCCTCGTCCACATTCACAACTTGTACACAAGGAAGTAATTTATTATACACATAATTGAGTACAACTTTTAATTCATTTTTACTATTTAAACATTTTCACTGGAAATAATATTTATTATTCTTAAGAGTTGGTACCACTAGGATCTGTGATCTATGATATTCTGATCTAGGTATAGAACATTCCAGGTTATCCAATTTTAGAGAGAAGATTTATGTACTTATGTTAAGATTAGTTTTATATAGGTTGAAGGCTAACAATGATAATTTTAAAAAGTTTAAAAATGTAGCACTTACGTGTATATTGTAATATATCCGTTTGAAAGCTAAATAATCAAATATTAATCAATATTTTGACAATTGAACAAGGTCGCGGGATTGGAAATATTCTCGCACATTGAATAGGTCTATTTATATTTATCAACCTTTTCTGATTAAAAAGCCATGAAAATATGTGATAATTGATTCAATTCCATTCGTTCAAAAATAATCCAATTAGCAGTAAGCGAAGCGCAATTTGACTGTTTTGGATTTTTTTCTACAAAATAAGTTAGTTATAGATAAGGAGAACCAAGCATGCTTGTTAATATTATAGATATATCAATAATATTCTTTTGTTTTATCTTTCAAAATATTTAGATTAATGAATATAAAAACACCAATGCCATTTTCATACGAAAGCCACAAATAAGCTACTTAGAAATGCAAGAAGAAGCACAACAGAATCATACACAATATTTTAAAGTTTGTTTTAATTTGGCCCATTCGATTAATAGTTTTTTTTATTACTATTCGTGTATTCGACAGATGACAGGACGCATCTGTTAACAAAAGTAGCCTTTTCTTAGTTTCTGTTTTATTTTATTTTCTCTTTTTTCCATCTCCATGACCCTTGCCTTTTGAAGAGCGCACTGGTAGCTACACGACGAACCTACCGGCTCCGATTACACACCCGTGCCATGGGTGCTGGGGTAATTTGTCTGACTGACGTGGGATTTGATCTTGCGTCACT
>JAQFZF010000131.1:0-22109 GCA_034695365.1 Enchytraeus norvegicus
GTATAATACAATATTCTCAAACAAAACCTATAAGGTAACTGAAAGACAACAACATAGAAGCGATGCTATAATTTTATTATTAAGTTAATATAACGTAGTTGGACTTATTGGGGTCGTAGTGAAAGTAATATAGATTGATCGTGATTTCAATTACCAATATACATTTGAGACAATAATTGTAACAAATATTAGTTAATAACATACAAACTAATTTTTTTCTGCAGTAAGTTTATCAACGAATAATTAAGATAGCCCAAGTCATGTCTCTGCCTAAGTGAAACTGATCAATCAATCAATATTTTATTTCATACACTCATTCTTCCACTCTCTCTTTTCTCTTCAGTCCGTGTTTCTGCCGACTGTATTGTGTGAACCGGTTAATTAATTATAGGCTTAATTTTCATGTGAAGTTAAAGTAGAGGATTAACTATTTTGCAGCAGGATTAAAGTTGCTAGTTGCTGATTCGTTATAATTTAATACCTTTATTTATTGTTTGGCCTCGAGTTATGGCTACTCTCAGTATTAGTCAGAATTATCATGTGCTTTCTTAGCTTAGGCTGATAAATAACATATATCTATCCTAACTCTATAGCTACAATAATAACAAAGTGATATTAACATGCAAAATAGTATTAGCAATCATGATAAGAGTTCGTTACTAATCGAATATCATCAGAAACGTGCATTTCACTCTTTGTTTTGACAGTCTATCAATGTAATCTATAAGTCTATTTCTCTATTACTCTATAGTTAGCACACGATGTGTAATATTGTGTATATCATACGGTGAGTGTTATGGCGCAACGGTTAAGCATCTCGACTGTGGAAAATTAATGTTCGGTTCAAGTCCCTGGCTTTCCCGTCGCTGATGTACTTTCGCCGATGAGATACATAGTATGTAGAGGCGCTCTGCAAATGTGATTTTAATTTTTTTATATTGAGGCGTGATGAAATGTCATCATTGTAATTAGAAATTATTAATCGACGTTAAATCCGCCTTTATTCTTTATTCAAATCTATTTGTCTGTTCGTCCGTCTGTCTTTCCAACAGTCTGTCTGTCTGTCTGTCTGTTTGTCATCTATTTTACTTCGGTCTGTCTTTCCCTGACATCGCCAATGAGCAAAGAATCGGACGTTAAATTCTCATTGTATTTTATTGTATTTTACGTCACTAATATCGTCCTCAGATGATAAACCGGACGTCAAACCGTTATTTGATTTTGATTTGTATGGACCAAACTATGTCACTCTATCTCTATGGCTGATACTCCATCTATCTGTCTGCCTCTCTATCTGTCATTCTGCTTGTCTATCTGCCTGTGTATCTCTTCCCCTTCTGTCCCCTGTGTGTCCCGCAATCAATCAATCAATGCTTATAGCACATCTGACTCAGTATAGAGATCGATAGAGATCTCCCGGTATTAGTTGTCGCTCGTCTCTTGGTCATCCAGTCCGCTCTGCCTGGAATCGAATAGTCCTTCCGTTTAGTGTAAAGACTGCATGACTCATCGATGCAGTGATAGGGTGGGATGTCTGGATTGCCTGGAGACGAAAATCTTGAAGGGGTGAAATAAAAATGCTCCGTTTCTTTAGTAGGCTGCTTTCGATATTTGGGCTTAGAAAAGTGATAAGTACGAACACAACAAACAATAATAATGGGATTGTACTGAGGAACATAACAAATGCTTTTAACCTTTTTTTATTAAATAGTAATAACGTTAAAAAAATGCATAGACCTGTATTATTATTCTATTCAGATAGGGCCCTGCAGACGTGAAAGTTTCTGACTATCGCTTCATTTGCAATTGTCGGTCGACAATTTCTTAAATGATGGCAAACAACAAAATTTAAATCTTAGCACAATATGCAATAAAAATGTGTATTTGAAAAGATAAAATAATACTGAAATACCTTACTGTAAGGAATTAAACTTAATAAACTCTTAAATCCCAACGTGCGGCCACATCTCGCCAGATAAAGAGTTGGCAGGTTAATGATTTTATTGACAGCATAAAGAGACTTTTTGTTCCGAAATATCCCTGAACGTTTTTTAAGTAGGTTGATTAATGTGCTTTGGCATTTCGTAAACAATTGGCACTGTTTCTGAACTAGAGCGAAATGATTGGAGCACATAGTAGAGCCGTCGCTGATATTGCTTCTAATCTGTTTAATAATATCTCTGACAATAGAATTATTTATTCATTTTGACATAGATATGATGAAGTCAAAGCGTTAAAACATTAGCTCACATATACATAAAAATGAATTTAAATAAAGATATAAAGAATTGTAACAAAGAACGCTAATAGTACCACAATACCTTATATTGTATTATATTATTCCATAATAATATAATACGATACAGGAGCTTTGTATTGTATAATTGAAAATAGAAAAGGGGTCACAGGGAAGTATTAAATGTGATATACTGCCCCACTGAGTAAACGACAAAATGGGAGTAATGTTATTCGAGAGATGGATAAGGACTGGATGATGTATTAGTGGGCGTGGTTTGTGGTTCAGGGGTCAGGCCGGACATTATTTATGGACGGTCGTTTTAAGTGCAAAATTAATTTCTCGCCGGCTCTCGACTTTTCTGCAGCCAAACTAGAACCTTTATTTGTCTCCGATACGCTTAATGCTCACGATGGGATTAAATTCTAAAATAGGCAACCAGGGATTTAAGTGAAATCTAAAGGGATAAATTGATTGTAACGAGGTAAATTAGTCTTCAATTGTAGATTTATTTCTAAAGTGAAGATTGGCACACTGCTATGAATATAATAAAAAATAAGATATTTGTTAAAATAAACAGCTATAACGGTGAAAATTTATTTTAATTGAAACTGTGCAGTTGAAAATCTTTAGAGACTTTAAATTGGAATTGTTTAATTGATGTCATATTTTGACTTTAGGAGATAGTAAGTTAGAGTAAATATTATGACGTAATATTATTTAGCAAGTTAATGCTGGCACGATAGTAAATCCAGAAGTAACAGTAAATTTTACAGTACATCGCCGCGAATCTTGAAAAACGAAATATTTCTTAATTATTTTCAAAGAGTTTTGTCATTTTGGTTAAATGTAGTATTTCTTAATAAAAGGGCGTTGTCTTGCAGATAAGAAGTCATTGATACATTAATTTATTAATTAGCCCATCAACCTTTTGTTGATAGTACCTAACCTATTATAAACATGACACTTTACAAAATAGTTGTAGCAGATAACATTCTGTAACCTGAAGTTATTGTACGTAATTACAAATCGTTAGAAACTTGTTGAAGTTGCTCTACTTGGTATTTATTGATATCCCTACTGGTGCTTTTGTAGAAATATTGCATAGAAATGTTGAATCACTTTGCTATGTATCGCTTTATAAGGTAGAAAACTGAAAGTAGAGAGATTAAAATAAGCTACCGTACAGTTAATAGCAGTGTAATGTTATAAATAGACTGATCTATACGGTAATTTGATTTAGGCACAGGATCATTAAAGTTGATTGTCTATAATAGCAGTAGCCGAGTGATTCGAACTCGAGCCTCGCTCGTTGCCGATGTCATTTACTCATCTTCACTAAGCGAAACCAACGCTAAATCCTAATGCAAATCAAGTAATATTATTATGATCGTTACTGGAAATATGATATTTCTTTCACTCAAATCTTACTATTGAAGCAGACATAGACTTATGATTTAGTGAATAACTTATTTGCACTTCGTGCGGCATTTCTAATGGAGCCACAGTTTCACCACTTCTGGAGAGAGCCAGGTTTCAATTAACGCTTTTCCCCATTGTAAGGCGAGTCAACTTTTTCTTCGTGCATTTTCTCGGTATCGACTGAATGAAAGTTCACACTAAAGTTATAACGTGAATAAAGGTTTTGTCACAGTGTTTGTGGCTTATAACAGGCTAGGATACTTTCACTGTTATTGGATACTTTTTCACTGTTCAAAATTCGCCTCCTATTTTGAATATAGAGGCGCAAAATTGCCCTTTTTCTATTGTGATGTTTTGTAAAGAAATATGATTGTCTAGTTAAACTTCACAAATTAATTATTATTACGGTACCTGCAAATTATTAATTAAAAATGTAAAAATAAGCTTATTAGGGCTATTTTGATTAAATTGAGTGAGGGCCTAGCTAAATCGAATTCTACATATCGACGACAGACTGAAACATACACGACTATTGCACATTTATTGACGACTAACTGCTAATTAGTATTTACAAAGGTGATATGGACGACAGTCGTCGTCGGTTGACTCAAAACTGACGTTAAATTCTCATTGAGTACTGATTAATGAAAGAAATAATTAATATTCATATACGGAGGAAACTCACTGGTCAGTCTGATAAACTTTCAGCAGAACCCAGCTTGGTGCACTTTATTAACGCTGCTTCCACGAAATGTTTTACAGTCACGAGAGGGAGATTCGTGCTTCTCGCCCACTACATTTACAACGTACCCGATGACTAACGATAAAGCCTTACCGAATTATTGACCCAGTTTATTCTATTAGGCCCTGCGCCTTGTACCGGCAAAAAATATTTGATTATTATATCGCTGTCAAACCCGGATATACGTAACCAACCTCTGCTCAGTTGTAAGGTAACCGAGTAACGAGCAAGATCGTATGTACAGAACACGAATACATTGGATACATTGCTACTTGTTTCTCGTCATTGTATTAGCCTACCGTACTTGAGATAAATTCTATTAGTTGATTTCAAAGGTTCAATTCTTGGTTAGTGAGTCAACTTAATAGTTAATTAAGAGTAGGCTTACATATTTGAAAGCTTTTAACAGGATATCAGGCCATGATTTTTGTTCACTCTCTTTGGATTTTGTGACCAAGAATTATATTATTAGACGTGGAAATGAATCTTTTGGCTTTATCTTTTTATATGCTTTTAGCTTTGGGCCAAATGTTCTCTTTCGAAACTTCTATCACTCGATTATTTAAATTCAACGTTGAGGTGATATGAAGTAGTAAAAGCTCGTCGCGTATAAATCTTTGAAGAGTTTGCAAAATTTCACTGATGATTGGTATGATAAATCCTACAGTTGGATTACCATAATGAATTAATATCGATAAAATCATTTATATTGCAGGAACTCTTTCCACAGCGAATAAATAATTATTAAAGGAAGAGTTACATATTCTGATATTATTCCTGATCCATCATTTCATTGGGCCTACAGAATCGGATGCAAAATAAATAAATAAAGTAATTAATAATAAAGTAATTAATTAATAAAGTCATTATTTTTGTGCTTTGTATTTTCAGAAGTTCAGAGATACGACTAAGAGACTTGACGGGTTAATGTTGATGTAACGAGAAAGATGCCCGTAGACAGCGTCAGTGTCATCACCCAGCGAGCCAGTCCCTACTTCCCCACCTCCTCGCCCGGGGCCGATGTCCCCTCTCAGAGGCACCTCGATAGATCCAGTCCCTACGAACGGGGTTTGAGCCCCGAGCCCTCGCGACCCTCTCCACCCTCCGTCATATTCCCCCTGAGGAAGCGCTACCAGATTCAACTGCGAGATGAGTCGGATAAGAGAATCGAGAATGAGGGAAGAGATCAAGTTAGGACGGGTTGGAACATCGACGTTAAGACTGAGAACTTGGACTACACTGCCAGTAGAGATGATATCAGATATTCGCCGTATGAGCGTGTTAAATATGGACGTTACGATTTTCACGATGATATTGAGTCTAAACGAGACAACGAGATAAGAGCTAACGAAACTTACGATCGTCACACGAGTCCACGATCTTTTAATGATCACGAGAGAAGTCTTGTAAGAGAAGGAAACAGTATTCACGAACATTCAAAATCTCGTTACATTAACGAGAGAACTTATATTAACGGCAGCATTCAGAGCGGATCTGCCTGGTCGTCGAACCCAGACCACCTACCTCGCCACCTCTCACCTTACCAAGAGACTACTCAGGTGAGGCTTCAAGAACGTGTTCCAAAGGACATGCCTTTACCGAGATCTAACGAGAAGAATCATATCAACCAATTTTATTCCACTCCACCACCACCATTATACTCCAGATATCAGAGAGAATTGAAGTTTGAAACGGGCTCTCTGGATGAGGAAAGAATGGACCCAGTAGGGCTTCGGGACAATGGGTCGTATACTCGCGACAACGGGTCGTATTCTCTTGACAATGGGTCGTACCCGCGTGGCAATGGGTCGTACACACGTGACAATGGATCCTACACACGTGACAATGGGTCGTACACACGTGACAATGGGTCGTACACACGTGACAACGGGTCATACACACGTGACAACGGGTCGTACACTCGTGACAACAGGTCGTACACTCGTGACGTAGAATCCTCATCGAATCATTCATCAGAGCCGATGACTGAAAGGAATCGTTATGGTCTCCCTGAGGGAGGATACGAGGGAAAGATCTATGATACCACTCCCCTCGCCGCCATGTTACAACGCTTTTCCTTACCTCCTGTTCAACCTGGAGACAATTCATTCCAGGACTCGAGGATTTCCACTTCCCGCGCTCTTCCATTCGCAGCCTCCCAGGTGTTGAACCGATCACCTCCACGCCCCAGCTCCCTGGCCTCCAGTGGACCTCAGGCCTGGTCGCCTGGAAGCAGGGTGGGAGGTGGAGGACTGGACGAGGTTGGAGTGAAGAAAGATCAGTTCTATTGTCATATCTGCACCTTTGTTGGTGAGTGTAGGTTTCTTGAGAATGTTAGGCTTTTTTTTTCTAAAAGAAATATCTATAAAAAATAATATAGCCTGTCTTATTCTATACTTTTTCTATACTAGGTATTATATTTAAATTATATACAGTTGTGTGTTAAGGTGTCAAGATGATATAATTGTTGGTAATATTATGCATGAATTTAAACGTTAAGTATGGATTTTAATCTGAGAGGAGTGGTGAGAGGGAAACATCTTTGGTGTGCGCAAGTCTAGCTGCTATTTGCAGGGTTCCCACACTGTCCTGGAATTCCAGGACGTTCTGGAAATGTCCTGGAATTTTAAAATGTCCTGGAAGTGTCCTGGAATTTGTAGTTGTCCTGGAAAAGTCCAAGCTTTTCCTGCGATTACGCGCACTTTTCAAACATGACGCTACTATATTATATTCATTTTCCATCTTATATATCTTGGGTAAATGGGATCAAATAGTGGACGATCTATAGGCCTAAATTGGTGCTTCCTTGAGAAAGTGAAGGCTGGATTAGAAGGAGATCCCAATGATCCACATCTGCTTGAGTTGGGGTTTTGCGGGAACAGAATACGCAATGGTACAAGAGTTATTTCTACAGTTTGGTGAATAATACTAAAGCAGGCACGGTTTAGGACCTGCTTCGTTGTGTATCTTATTACATTGTTAATGTTTTCGCTTAAATTTGTGTCGTGGAATTTTCTTGGCCTGTTCTGGAATTGTCCTGGAAATGTCCTGGAATTTTACTTTTCAGATTGTGTGGGAACCATGTATTTGCCCAGGTATGGCAGCTGACTGAAAAATCTAGTTTAACCAAGCAATTTTTAAAACTAATAAAAAGTTTTAAAACTAATTTTATAACTAAAATAAAAAGTAGTTTAGCTTCAAACTAAATAAAAGTAGCTAAATAATGAAATACTTCTACAATTTTAAGTTAATTACTCTATTGCCCATCACTGAATTTGTCTGTTATTTGTGTGTAGGCACCACGGAGATAGAGTTCACGGAGCACATGAAGTGCCACTTCGAGCACCAGTGCTCCTACTGCACCTACTCCTCGCGCACTGAGGGGCGCCTCAAGAGGCACATCAGCGACTTTCACTCCGATAAACAGGACAATGGTCAGTTGTCACTGGAACTAGATGACCAGAGAAAAGTGACCCCGGGTAAACCTAAACTACTCAAGTGCAGACAGTGCAAGTTCATTACCACGATTAGAGTAAGTATAAATACTAAAACTATTCGTGTAGTTTTCTGTCAAATGTCAGATCCGATATGTAAATTCCTACCTATGATATCACTTTTAAAACTGCACATTAAATAAGTTGTAACACAATTGTACACAGTATGTTTCCATCAAAAGACTATTTTTTCTATACCTCAAAAAACCGCGCTCAATATGTTCCACTGCTTGTAAGTTTGTTTCGGTATAAGCACTGATGTAATGTTCCAAATTGTTCGATCTATTATTTCATTTAATTTTTAACAGGAAAATCGGTACTGTATATAAAACATAATTATTTATTTTAAACAAAAATTGCTTTAATCGACTGTTTAATCGTGTAGCTAGAATTTGTCACAAAATTTTTATTGTCGCTTCAAATTATTTGTATGATTTAGCTTGCTAAATATGATTAGCCCTGGGGTTTTTCGTATATTCTAGATTTTAAAAATAAAATGATAAATTTTTATTATCATTATCACCGCTTATGTTTTTAGGAAGAGTTCTGGGCCCACAGTAGAATTCACATCAAGAAGGAGAAGCAGTTGTCGTGTCCTCGCTGTGAGTTTGTGACAGAGTTCAAGCACCACCTCGAGTACCACATCAGAAACCATGTGGGATCTAAACCCTACAAGTGCAATAAGTGCACGTACACATGTGTCAACAAGTCCATGCTCAACAGTCACATGAAGTCACATACGAACATTTACAGGTAAGCTTTCCACATCTTCTTTACCACGCTCCTGATATCGTCGTCAGATGATAAAACGGACTCTAAGCCCATATTGATTGATTGATCTTTGACATTTTGAACACCAGACCCGAACCGTTTTGGATCTGGTTTCTCTCGCCATCAGATATCTTATCAAACCGTTTTGGGTGAACCGGTTAGTAGGTTATTGGTGCTGCTGGGACGCCAATTACATCATCCTTTGATTAGGAAACGGACGTACAAACCTCTATTATAATTATTATGATGCAATAATAGTTGCACAATTTTGTGTTTGTCTGTTTGAAAAATTTTGTACCAAGTATATTGAATAAAGAATAATCTAATATTAATAGAATTAGAATTTTTTTTATTGATGGGTGACGATCTGCACTTTGGAAAAATGCTATATAAGGTTATAATAAAGTTACAGAAAACTGTAATCTGCATACTTTGCCCTGTTCATATTTGATTTATTTGCAAGACCTACTTAACGAATTGTATGGTAAATAATATACACTGTACAGTGTACACTGTAGTCATCATTATTAAAGAAAGCTAATATTTAGTTGATTAGAATTATAGAAATTTTAGTTAATGAAAGTTGTAATGTGTTTTAGTGATTTACTGCATTGAGTACCGTAATATAGACTATTATCGCCTAACGTCCCTGATATCGCCTTCGGGTGAAGAACCGGACGTTAAATCCTCATTGATTGATTGATTGATTATTATATATTTTTGTTGAAGTATTACAAGGAATTGTTTCATTTGATTCTGTTTACAGATATCGATGTGCCAGTTGCTCGTAAGTATTATTATTTATTTGTTTGCTTTGTTGTTTACTATGTGACATTTATTTAATAACATTTATTTAATAATTATTGTGTGCATTTTCTTTTAAAACTGTCATGAAATGTATATATTTTTTACTAATAAATATTGTGATGTAGGCCTAAGGCAAAGTAAAATATATAACTAGATGTATTATATATATAATAAATTAGTTATAGTGAGAAAATGTGTGGCTACAGTGCAAGTATATTGTAGAATTTAGGCTTGATGTATGATAAAATGATTTTAGACTAAATGTATCGATTTTGAAACTAAAAGACTAATTGAGACGAGGCTTCCTGAAAAGTTTGTATTGAATGCAAATGGTGAATCTGTTTTAACTATGTTTTTAAATACAAATCATATGTTCAACTGTTATTGACAAAAAAAGTTTTTGCTTATGCGACGTCCCTGATATCATACTTGTATGAAGAATCGGAAGTGAAACCTTTATTTTTATTAATATTATATCAAATTATTTGTCTATTATATCGACTTAGCTAATGTTTCTATTCTATTATTTAGATATGCTACAAAGTACGCACACTCTCTGAAGATTCATCTCCACAAGAAGAACCACAATGCTGCTGTGGTCCTCAACGAGGATGGAAGTCTTCCAGCTGATGGACTGGGAAACTTTGATCTCCTCTCCAAGCGAGGTCCTCCCAAGGGAATCAAGTCCTCAAAGAAGATTCCTCTTTCCCTGGTTGAACCCAGCGTTAACCCTCTTCCAGAGGAAATTCACTTCCAGTCATATCCTCAATATTTGAATGGGTTCAGTGATGTCGATGATTCCAAGTGGTTTGGTAAACGTGATCTATCTGATGCTCTTCTTCCGTTTGGAAAACTCTTCCCGGGTGGATCCACTAGACTACAGAATGATGAGGATTCCAATGGTTTCAGTATTCGTCAACCTCTTCCGTTTGGAGTGTTCAATCAGCTAGCAAATGCTAATATTTCCATGTTTAGTTCAAATTTTCCTCATCAGGAGTCAAAGCAAACCAGTGTTTCTCAGGCCTCGTCGTCAGCTCAGCTTGGAATGTCTCCAATGAAATGTAAACTATGTCTAAGATCTTGTGGATCACCGGCTGAGTTGGCAAGGCACTTCGTTCAGGAGCACAGTGATGAAGGTCGAAAGATACTCGAGTCATTTGGAATCCAACCGGATATGCTTTCTACTCTGACGTGGCCCAGTCCAACCATGAAAGAGGATCTGAAGGCTTTCAAGGAAAGATGTCGCCTGATCTCACCTCTTCTATCAAAGTACTTCAAACTACATGAACAGGACGAAGAGGACGACGCTTCTGCTGTTGGGGAGAACTCAGAGAAAGTGGCTCTGGACAGCCCACCACAGATACCCAGCCCAGAGGAGCAGCTGTATCAAAGTAATCAACCTCAAAAGAAACTCAAAGAGTCTTCTCCATTGGACCTGTCATCCAGGCAATTGTTGGAGGAATCCTTTATGAGGAAGAGACTTGCGAGAGATGACGATGAAGAATCATATGATCGTGTGTCATCTATCTCAGAGGCGTCATCACCCATGTCAGGTCCTATGAATAACCAAGCCACTCGAAAAAGATCTCGCAAGGGGAAGGCTTGTAGATTGGATGTTATGTGCTTGAAGATGCAGCAAGGTTCATGGGAGGATGAAGATATGGAGAAAAATGATTCCGTTGAGAATTCCAACAATTCTCCGGATTCATGTGGCGAACAGAATCTATTGCCTGATGACGACAAATGCGTGCTACCCTTTACTAAGAGCAGAAGTGAGAGTCCTCTGAACGATCGGGAATACTTGATGGAAACAATTAACAAATTACTCCCTGTCGCTAGTGATGATGAGTACAAAAGTGATTCTCATCCAGAAGAGCGTTCATCTCCAGGTAACAAGAATCGTTCTTCACCTCGGTCTACCTCAGAATCTTCTTCTGAGGATAATGATCAAAAAGATGGTAAAGATGAAATCAATAAGGCTTCGAGCAAATCTGTACTCTGTGAAGATACAGTAAAAATGGAGGCATGCGAAGATGGAAATGAAGAATGTCAGGCATCAGAAGATACTTCTAGTCTTGAGAAAGTGTCCGAATCGGGATTCTACATGTGTCCACATTGTGAGATGGGATTCCGCGATAGGATCACACATTCGATACATATGGGATATCATGGATTCCACAATCCATTCCGCTGCAACATGTGCGGGCACCGCTGCGCCGATAGAGTCGAATTCTTTATCCATATGGCTCGTGTGGCTCACACGTAATCAAAAGTATTTCTGGAATTTTTATAAATTAATTTAATTTTAAATTGAGAAAATAATCAGGTACGTGTTCGCAATACTAATGATGGAGCCTCGTCTTGAGGCAATGCCGTCTCTAAACTTTTACTGCACACCACTAAGACGACAATTAAATTATAGGTGATTACATAATACTTACTAAATGCAAATATTGAAGTCCTACAAATTGGATCGAAAAACTAATATGCAAAACTGTAGCCTTAAAGTGTGTTCAACATCTCATAGCATTGACAGTCCTTAACGAAAGAAGGAACAAATGTTGGCCCGATTCTTGCCTACTAGTGGCTTACCTATTTGCTCCATTGTAAATAGTTGTAGAAGATGAAATTAACTATTCTCAAAGTATTCTCAATGCTTGATGTTGTAAGTCTATGCATATTTGGTTGTATGTGTATCAATGAAAGCTTTACCTCGTATTATGTGCTTATGTGTTTCAGGATTCAATTGTGCGTTAATGTGCTATTATGTGTCTCAGGATGCAACAATGTGTCATAATTATGCTTGTAATTACTATTCGAGGTTATTCATGTGTACATTGTAAATTGATATTACGTGTGATTTATCTGCATAGACATACTGTATTTATTTCTGGAAATTTGATAGTATCTGAATTTTGTTAAGTACATAGAAGCACCATTGCAATCGTTATCATTATCTTATGTAATAATTTTAGCATTGCATCAAACGTACTAGGCTATTTCTCGAAGTTTTCATCCAAATATATTAGTGGACCAATATATCTAATTTAATTCATCCATATAATTATAGTTGTTTCACTGATCAGGTATTCTACAGCAATATTCATGTATAAATGTGATTCAATGAATGGAAAATGTTCTGAAAGAAAGAAAACATATTTCAAGTGCAATTCGATAGCAGCAAATGTTAATTTAAAGATGAATGACTTGTTAATATAACATACATCTAGCGAAATGCATTGTTATTTCTGTGTCGGCTATATGTGCTAAAATGTCTGCTAAAAGCCTGCTAATACGGTTGCTAATATGCACTAAAGACACGGGTTAATCTTATACATCTATTAGAGTTACTTTCTGCTTTTGTGAATCTGCATGTGCATATTGATGAGCAGTTGTTGTTTAGCAATGTTTAGTGCTATCTAAGTCTATACTTCCTGTAGATTAAGCAACTTAATTCTGTCAATGTTAACATGTTTAATATTGTTTAATATTAAATGTAAAGTTCAAGACTTTAATTTATTGTCGGATATTTTGCACCATATTATAGTGATAGATAGACTATATTATTTTCCGTTTGAAGTGTTCATATTTAAAACTCAAAATTGGTATGAATAAAATGAACCGATAAAGAAATGGATGCTAAACCATGATTGGTGAGAGATTGCTTGCATATCTACTCTAGCTATCGACTTAATATTTTTATTAATACATGATTCAAATCTGTCAGCTTTTGTATATTTGTGGAGTTTCATTGTATAAATATTTTCCAATACGTGCAGATATTAATCTTAGATATTCCTCTTAAATACACCGGTCATGCATTTTCTGTGCCAAATATGGGCCTTCATTTTTGTACTTAATGCATACTTGTGTGCATAGAGAACTAAATGTGTAATATTCATATACAAACATACGTGCAAGTATAATAAATGTATATGTAAAAGAATGTACATATGCATATTATATTATCACACATTTATATGTTATACTTATATTTTACCTGGTTCTTTATTGCTGCACTACGTGTATGAGCTGTACATTGTACATTGTACAACTGTACATACACTGTAAATTGTGCTTGAGTGTGAATTTTTGTTGTACATTAACATCGAATTTGACACAGTGAATTGGCACCATATAATATGTGTACTCAGATTTTATTACCTGGTTTTGTCGAAAAGTTGTCATTATAATAAATATTATATCAGAAATAAGTATATTATATCAAATAATAAAATATTGCATGTATAATATTAAATGTATGTTTTTAATTGTCTCGCAGGTATATTTATATAGTGTTTCTATGAGTCGTATAATATCTATGTTTTTCGTGGATATTCTTAGATTGAATTGTAGCAATATTTTTTGTATTTCAGTGATGTAGATATTTGTAATATCATGAAATTACTTCAGAAACTTAATACTAAAATGATGTAGTATCTTGTTATCACTGACGTTTCAATATTTTGACTTGTGTAGTTTATCGACCTAATAATTTATCTTAATTGTTTGTCAAGTTTAAGTTTGAGTTAACGGACGAAATATAAATTTATAGAGCATAGATAATCTTGATAATCAGTTAATGCTGCACAGAAGCTCCTATTGTGCTGCTCTACTTTTTCTTCATAACGTTTTCACGGTAAGTGTATAGCTTGGCTGCAGTTGTAAGATTATTAAATGTACTATTGTGCTGTCAGTTAATATCACATATTGCTGTATGCATTCCAGTTGCATAACGTATAATATTTAATATGGAGTTAAGTAGGCTTATGTTGTGTAGCAGCTATTCAAGTAGCAGCAATTTCGTTTTTCTTTGTCAAAAGTCAGAGTGCTTTATCTGATAATATTAGGTGGATGCAATATACAGTATATCAAACAAATATTAATGAATTATGTGTAACATTACTTTAAAAATAAATAATAAATTTGACATAATGTAACAATTATATTACAGATTATATATCTGTGTTTAAATTGCCGTTATGTTTATGAATTGTATTTTGTTTATGTCATCAATTCTATGGACTCTTGTTGCTTTATGTGTATTTTATGCTTTTTCTCGTTCTTTGTGACCTCTGTATGTATTAAATGTAAATAAACAAGTGTATACCTCAGGTATTGTTATGGACCAATGCTATCTATTGCGAAATCTATTTCTAATAAATTGTATTTACTATTTCTTATTTGAATTGATGGTCAACAAGTATTTCTTTCTAGAACGCTGTGTGTATTTCTGGACATTAATAGTGAGAACTCATAAAACAGGTAGTTAATAATTACTACTTCAAAATATGCTGGCAATCTTTGTTAAATTTGTATGTTGATATTACATGTAATGCAGAAAATAAGATATAAATTAATGAGACCCTCGTACATAGACATTTTCATTTTGCTTGTTGTGTAACATGCAATGTCATCATGTTGATGTTAGTTACTGGCATGTTGTTCGAATGATGCCATTGTGTTTTAACTTGTATTACTTATCTATTCGAAATTAAGTCACTGACCGAGATGTGTATCAATTAAGTTGCTTATTCACATTTATTGGTGCTACCGATACTAACAAACCCTAACAAACCGTGTTTCGCATCAATATTTTGTATAATAATGCAGATATATTATACGCAGAAAAGAGAGATTATTTAGTTTATTAGCGTTTCTCAATCGTCTAGTTGGTTTCTTTGTATTCATCTTGAAAAGTTGATTTATGTTGGACCCAAATCAAATTTACAGTATTACTATTATAGCAGTTACTGTCGCTATATTGTAGTTATCAATGAATGTTAATTGTTGTGAATTATTGAAATGATTAAGTTGAGATGCTACTTGTGAGATATTTATAATTCTGTACATATTGATATATCGTAGATTTTCTCTATGTATTTATTTTGCTATTTATTTGTATTTTACATATGCTTTGTAATTTGTAGTAGTAACTTTAGCAATTTGCCTATAATCTATCTCAAACCAAGTTTTGTTGTCGTTGGTGTGCAAAATCTGTGCATAAAGTTAAATTGAATTGTGTAATTGAAAAGACTATGGTTTGCCTATATTGTAAATCAGTGCAGAATAATATGTACAACAGAGCGGTAAATTTATTAAAATATAACATAGGCTAATTATGAAGTCTCAATTTAAAAAAAACTAGAATCTTAATTTTATAGAAAATGAGAAAAGTTTGATAGAAGTAATTTAAATTACAAAGAAATATATAATTATTTAATGTTTAATCTTCGTTATTGCAGTTATTGCTGCTGCTAAAATAATATAATTAGCATAATGATTGTTATTCATTGTTTATAAAGTATTATTCAAGTAGTCTTATCATATAAATGACTTAAACATTAGCTAGATACAATATGATTTATCTATTATTTATTATTATTATTATTTATTGGAGTTCCAATTACTCTTTAGAGTTTAAATTATCTCAAACAAAAGTTATCAGGTCGTATTTCATCGATTGTTAGCCTATATATTGAAGATCTATATGATTTATATAAAATAGATAGCCAATATGTAACCACTTGAGTCTTAGGGCATAATTGAATATTACAAATGTAATTTTATTTCCAAATTATTGTTGATTGTATTAATTCATTATTAGTTGGGCAGATTTTTTTTAAAGTTATACTTAATATGAATTACACAAATATTGAATACTGGTCGATAGACAATGTTAAAATCTTTGATATTATTAACTACTTCGTTGTATGCATACTCTGTGCTTCAGCTTGCAAGTTGCTTTATCGTGCAAATGATATTAATTTACCATTTTGAATAATTGTGAAAAGGTCATATCACAGCATCACATTGCCTTTAGAATATCATTTTGAAAGCCTTCTATCAATCCAAAGACTTGCCTGCTATTATAGCCTTCGAGAACTACTACGGTAATGTAACTATACAATTATCTGGATTTAATTCGTGTTAACACGGACATTCTCTACGCATTTCCTGGCTTCCTGAATGTTCTACGAAGTATAACTGTATCATATAATTTGGTTTTTAAACCAAAATCACTTCACATTTAGCTTTATAATGTATAACAATTTTGTAGAAGTGCCTGGAGTGACTTTATCATTGACATCAATATATAATTATAGATTTAACGCCCATTTTCACGCATAATGGTGATATCAGGGACATTCTCGTAATGCTGTCGACCCGGTTTTACTGCTCAGGTTTTTACAAAAAGTGTCTGTCTTGATTCTGTCTTATATACCTCGTGCGATCTCTGTCTCTTTCCTTGTCTTTGTCAAATGGTCTTTGTCTCTCTCTGTTTCTTGGACTGCCTAAGTGTTAAATATGTTTGTCTCTTTGTTTAAGTATCTCTGTCTGTGTCTGTCTAATTTTGTCATGATATATCTGTCTATGTTCTATGTACCCAGATGACATTGTTAGTATGTCTAGATGGGACTCTATCTGGATGGTCGAGTAGTGCCGATCCAATGTCATAAGTTATGCGTCTAAAACTATCTGTATCTTGTGTAACATTATGTGCATGTGTTACACCGTCTAAATGTTAAATAGTTTTATTGTCTATGTGTGAAACCTGTTTCATCCACGTGTCTACGTCTAAAAGTAATATCGTGTTTATGTCTAAGTAGCAGTCTATAGATGCTTGTGTATGTGTCTAAGTAAGTGTAAATGTGACACTGTCCACGTGTTATATTTTAATATCTGTCATCAATATCATATTTTTCGTTCAGTCTTCCGCAGCTCTAAGATCTCAGTGAGTGTTTTATACAGACTATTTCTATGTATTCTCTAAAGTAGTATTACATCAACAAGACTTTGTATTACTGAACGTCTATTGACGCCTCAACGTTAAATAAAACCATTAAAAGAAATCAATTGTGCAAGGCTTTATCTGTTTCAATGGTAATTTAACGTCCGAGTCATCATCTGACCACGTCATCAGGGACAAAATCAAAGGCTCACATTTTAATGAGTGCTACGATTTTCAGTTGAGCAAATTAATAACTTGTAAAAAAGGTGTTGGGGAGAAGCTCAAATTGGTTACTGAAAGGAAGCGCGAAGCCGATCACGATCCTTAGCGATAGCGAGACACATATGTAAAGTCATAAATCCAACGGCGAGGTCGCCATCCCCAATTTACATGATCAAATTGGATCATACGCCAAACACGTAGGAGTCTTCGATTACGGTAACACATTTGCTACCAATGAAGTGACTGACCTAAGTTTGGATGAAGGCTTGGTTGGCCCGGTAGCAATGAATTACAAATCTGAAATATAAAAAAAAAGATTAGACAATAGCCATTTGCAATGATCGGCGCTAAATAAATGTTCTTAATTGATTGATTGATTGTTCTGAACCAGCCAAGAAGCGCTTTATAAGTAATTTTTAACAAGTAAAAACTCCGAGTCTGAGTAAAAAACTAAAAAAATACTACTTCCACCTTCAACAAGTATTGCTGCTAAAATGGTGTACTACATTAAGAATGCACAATAGAAAAGACGGCATTAGTTTTACATGTTTATTTATTATTAGATTACTCAATATTATACATATTAAGAGGCTACATAAGGCTAATATTAGCCTTCAGTCAGTCAATGACGATATTACACCAATCACTCAGTTGCAGATTCACTGCGAGTTATTAATAGCACTATTGATGACGTTACGGTTGCTATCTTTATAATATCAAAGTAATAGCCTTCATTTAGTTTAGCGCCCTACATATATAATAAATGTACTTATAAATTATGAATGTAATTTCTTTTCACTGAATAAATATTTTATTTTCAACAACCAATTCCATCACAAGATGTAGTAGGCCTACTAACAGTTGAAAGTAGAAAAATATTTCACGCCCGTTTCGTCATTTCAACAAATAAGTCGGAAACTTTAAATATACCCAACTGCAGCAATGCTGTTGCTTAATGTTAACAATAAACAATTACTATTCGATATAAACAAATAACAAAAATATCCGCAGGCGCTCTATCACAACACACACGTAGAAATATAAATACTTATTAGTGATAGTACTTGGATGAGAAAGTGGACGCTAAATTTCTTAAATAATATTAAAAACACTCCTCTACACACAGATTCTATAAATGCTCTAAATGCATATATTATATAATATAAAAAGCATGTAGGCCAATAGAACAAATGCCAGCTCCCATCCCATATAGAAATTATACACACCGAAGGATCAGCGAAAAACACAAGCTATGTCACATTTGTATGGAATGCCAATACTGAGATATTGTCGTAATATTATATCCATAATCAAATCAAATATTATAAAGAATTAGTTAATTTTTTTAAAGGAAATTTCAAGATAGCATTATAATAAAGTTTCTATATTCGTATTTCACCTGTAAGGTTTAATGAAATTGGTGCAGAAAATCATAGATAATCATAATAATGTGATAATTATATTCAATTCTTCTTAGACCCTGTGGTCCGATGATGAAATGAACGTTAAATAACAAATAAAATAATATTGTACATGATAAATTAATCTAGCCTACATCCTGAATGACTAAAGGCAAAGGCCTATACATGGGCACACACAAATTAACAAATAATATATAAAGGAATGAAGAATCATCACACACACAACAATGAAAACAGAAAAATCACACATAAGTGTACATATTGCACAAGATTTGACGAAAAGTAATATTCATTGCAGAAATAATTTCCAGAATTAATCACATAATCATTCAATTAAATCATTCACATAATCAATCAATCTGGAAACATTTTAAATCTGTTTTAAAATGACCAATATAACCCATTGTTGACCAAATAGTCAGAAAATGAAACAACTGGACAGAATTCTTGCATATTAGCAGTTACCAGAAGAGCAGCAGAAGCTACTAGACTTTTATATGAATTGCGTACAACAGCAAGAATACTTTCTGTCACAGCCTCAATAAATCATCGTCGATACATGTAAAAAACAATTTAATTAATAATTAGAATTAATTGGCTAATAACCTAGGCTATAACAGAATTAGTAATATTTTAATTGACATAAAATGCACTGAGGAGAATGAAAAAAGATTGACGCAATAAATGAATTAAAATATCATTATCGATACAGAGTCCATTGTATTTTAAATTATAAGGTACTACGACAACTGAATTTAAGCCAACCATAAACACTGTAAATCATAACATTTGACTTTCGGTGACTGGTTGATTTGATGAATTCAAATACACAATAAACTTGAATATAACACATATCTCGGCAAGTTTGACAAATTTACACTACAAATATATCATAATACAATATTCCAAAATTATAAAAATATAGTCCACTCACCATCTCTACTGAAATAGTATTCTTAAAAATGAGAAAATCATTAGAATAACTACAAAATTTAAAAAAAAACTAAAAAATTAAATGATATTCGAAAATCCCAATTATTGAGGATTAGTGTAGTTTAAGGAAAATTAACAGTTGATAGGCCTCCTCTTGTGGTATAAAATTGAGCATAGAAAAATGTCTAAACTTGACCATTAACAAGAAAAAGATTTCCAAAAGTGGGCTTTCTGATGACACCATAATACACTGTTTTAAAATATTCACAAATACATTTTGAATATTCTGCAGGTTTTGTCTAGAGAAGATACTTTATTGGGTGGCATACTTGCCGAATAACTTAATGATCAAAAGGTCATGAGTTCGATTTCAAGCTGGATCGTCTCTGATATCATTCGTGGATGATGAAACGGGTATTAAATGTCTATGCATTGCATATCATGTGGTTTGAGTCAAACGATTATTGGCAGAATATTTTCAAAGCAGATCAATTATGTACGAGGGCCTGATTACACACACATGTACAACTTACACATGGTAACACATACAGGTTGAACATGATTACAGATATCAAACTGTAAAGTAAACCTACATACACAAACCTTGATTGCAAGATAAAGAGTCGATTTATGAACTTAAGGTCATGGTTACTTAACATCCCTCTGTAGTGTCCTTTAACATCGTATAAATGGAGCATTTTCTTGTGATAATGACTGGCGATCGATGTAACCACAAGTTCGTCAATCGGCTCAAGAGAAATAAATTATCCACACTTGTATGTTTTCTGCAATACAAGCGTTCTCATCAGAAGTCTGCAATAATAGCATATGCTCAATAATGATATAATTACCTCAATCCAATATGTCGAATCACAAAAAAATTGCACCTATATTGTGACCTGCATATACAAGGGCAATATACAAACTATCAATGTACAATGAATATAAGATAACGTTCGGTGGAATATGTTAATGAACAATACTGGTATACAATTAATAAGCCACTACAAAACGACAATGCATCATACAAAAAGTTTTATGCACACTGTTCATAATTTAACGCAATATATTTACACGCCATATATACAAATATTATGTACAATGTTAATTTATCACTACCTGAATGTTCAGGGGTTCATTATGAGATGTACAATAAATAAGTCAATAAATATATAGACTGCATACACAAATATTACATGCATACTCTGTACTTACATGATTGCAACAATTACATACTTATACAGAAGAAAAACTAATCAATATATGTATAGTACATGCATGCATACATATAAATACACGAATATATATATGTATGCATGCATGTATGTACTATGTATGCATCTATCTAGTACTCTGCCAAGTGGCAGTTACTGGGAGTCCAATTCATCCATAACTCTCCATCGCTAGCTTTTCGTTTCATGCCATAATATGTTCCACCTTCTTTTAAATAATCTAACATTCAATTAGTATGCATGTATGTGAGTATGTAAACACGCGTTGCATACTGAATTAATATGTTTATACATAATAATATTTATACAATGTATACATACATACTAAACAGAGAATCGTGCACATATTTATAATTTGAACAAGTAATACATTCAGTGACAGTGAATCTATACACGCAGTCTGAGCTACGCAGTGACTTTAGGGCGTGGTATGGGTTTAACGACACCGTTGGGCAGGAGTTTAGACGTGCCGTTAGATGATTTCTTGTTGTTGATAAATATCGTCTCTTCACTCGAGAACTCAGAGTCAGAGGCCATTAGACTGCTCTTCTCGCACTGGCGAGCTACAAAACAACCAATCAATCAATAAATTAATCAATGAGGATTTACATCCGGTTCCTCACCCGAAGGTGATGTCAGGGACGTCAATAATCAGAGTCATACCGTTGTTCATAACAACTAATGATAATTTAAACTTAGATTTTAATTCAGTTTTGTACAACACAAAGCATTTCTAACTTCAATATAAGATCAATCTTCATTGAATCACACTGTAGAGTGTACACTGTACAGTGTACACTGTACAATGTACACTGTACAGTGTACACCCAACAATTTTTAATTGCAAAGTGAGATATATCTTTATGTATGAAATTGTACAGCCAGGCATCCATCAAAATGTTAATATTAAATGTACATGTAAGTATCATACTGTTAACAATTTCATTGTTTTCAATTCATACATAGTATGACAGTACAACAAAAATTGCACACATGACACATTATAATAATGTGCCATGGGGGGGATTTAGCTACATCAGTAGAGTGTTCGACTGATAAGCAAGTGATCCGGGTTCGAGTCCCAGGTCAGTCAACAA
>JAQFZF010000132.1:0-22065 GCA_034695365.1 Enchytraeus norvegicus
ATCATGGTCTTTTGTAGCTAATTATAAATCCATTTGCATCCGGATCATGCTCGACTGACTGTCATACTTAAGGGTGGGGGGGGGAGATATGGCCGAGTGGTTAGAGCGTCAGCCTCTGAAGCAAGAAAACTGGGGATCGATCCCAGGTCAGGTCCACAATAAAATAGCCCAAGGTGTCTGGTAGGTTAGCAGATATCGGCGTTTGCGGCATTGTGCGCCCTACACGACAATGATACGTCTAATCATGAAGAAAGCAATAATCATGATATTTAAATACCAAAAAACAGCAACTGTGAAAGGAAACCATGTAAACACGTGCGGTTGGCATGTGTCTGGAAACAGGAAGCTAAAAATATAACATATATTATGTCAGTGGCGTAGCGAGGCAAAGTGCCGCCTAGGGCGAAAACATTTTTGTCTACTTTGTTCAAAAATTTTGGAACTGAAGACATTTTTTGCGCTCGCTAGCAATTGATTATTTTTGTATATTTACGGATCCCGCCAATTTTTTCGAAAATGCCGCCCTAGGACAATTGCCGCCTGGGGCGGCCGCCCCCTAGCCCCCCCGCCTCGGCACGCCACCGCCACTGTATTGTGTTGCACCAAAGCTAGAGGTCCTATAAAAGGCCAAGATCAAGGGGCGTAGGGGGGATTTAGGGGGCGGGGGGGGGGGGGTTGGGGGACTAGGATCCCCCTCAAGATGATTTTTTTTTCATGAAGTCAGCATATTCTGCAAACTTGGCATCACCAGCCCTTCCCCTTGATTTAGAATTAATATAAAACATACTAACAGGGATTTATAAAGATCAAATTTAAGGCTCCTTCTTTAGAATATGTCATAATCGCGAGAGTAGAGCGAGCGAAAAATAGATTTGCTCGCTCTGCTCTGAATATTTGTAATAAAAAGGCAAATAGCGCGAGCGGAGCGAGCGAAAAAGATTTATTCTCCAGACTTTGTTGCCAATTCCCCCTCTCAATTATCCTGGATCTGTAACCGCCTATAGATCCATAATATGAAGAACATGATAAAAAGATGAGTGATAATGATCGACTTGAGAATCTCAAAGTCTTCCGCAAATAATCCAGTAACGAAAGCTGCAATGTCTAAATTATTATCCATTGCTTTAGCCTATGTAATTATTTGTGAATTGGGATCGATCCTAGGTCAGGTCAGCAATAAAATAACCCAAGGTGTCTGGTAGGTTAGTAGATATCGGCGTTTGTGGCATTGTGCGCCTTGGACGGCAATGATACGTCCAATCATGGAGAGAGCACAATAATAATACAAAATACAAAAAACAGCAGCTATGAAAGGAAACCCTGTCAACACGTGCGGTTGACATGTGTGTGAAAAAATAAAGCTAAACATCATATATAATTATATAGGCTAGATGTAATCATAATCCAGCGGTCTTATACAATGCTTGTATACAGGCGCGCAGGCCTCTTTGGGGGGACTATCTACCTATCTATCTAGTACCCTGTCAGAAGGAAGGGCTGAGGCACATATTCCGTTTCACAGTCTGCTATCACGCTTGCCTGTTGCCTTCCTCAGTATGAGTATCTTCGTTAGTCGGCTTCGAGGAAACGTGCAGTTTTCAGTTGGTCTATTCTCAAGTTTCACGGATCTAACACTAGTAACTAGGACTATTGGGGGGGGGAGGTTACTGAGATGTGTACATCCCCCTCAAGATGAATATGTTTGCATTAATTCAGCATATGCTGCAAACTTGGCATCATTTGCTCTTCCCCCTCGATTTAGAATTAATATAAAAAATACTAGCAGGGATTTATGAAGGATTCATAATCGCGAGAGTAGAGCGAGTAAAAAATAGATTTGCTCGCTCTGCTCTGAATATTTAAAATAAAAAGGCAAACAACGTACGCGAGCGGAGCAAGCCTAAAAGACTAACCCTCCATAAAATGTTACCAATTCCCATCTGTCAAAATATACTGGATCTGCCACTGCGTCTAGATACATATAATAAAGAATGGCCTATGTCTGAATAAATTAATTGACAAAAAGTCATCAGAATTTGTTCTGGGCCCCCTCCTTCATGATTTCCTAGATCCACACTACATGATTCTCCTACATTCATGCAGTAGGCCTATTATAGTTAAGGCCTGAAGTTTTCCGCGGCGAAAAATCCAATATTCCGCGGGAATTCTGCGATTTATGCCGCGATTCGCCGATTTAGCGTGCAGATTCCGCGATACGTTCCACTTGCTAAATTGTACGTGATTTGTACTGCTAATTTATCATAAATGAATAAAAAATAATATTATTTAACATAAATCACAATTTACAGTCATTGACTAGTCATAGACTCATAATAGGGTATCAGAGATTCATTGACTCATAGACCCATTTACTCATGTGAGAGTGGTAACTAAAAGGTTGAGAGCACTGAGAGGTATGCGGCGTATGCCCTATGAGAATTGGCTTACTGTTGTAGCCTATATTCAGCCTATCAATGAATGACAATGACATTTAGAAAAACTTCCGCGATTCCGCGAAAAATTCCGCGATCGCGGAATCGCGGATTTCTTCAGGCCTTAGTAACCGTTATAATACATGTAAGTAGGTTTGAGTGTGTTTAACGTCAGGTTTAGAGGCACAAGGTTTTTCTTCAAGACGGCTCAACACAATCGAGCACTACCTTCACAAGATTGGGGTTTAACTTATTACAGCTTCACTCCACAAAGCGACCTGCAGTGTATTACAGACCGCCGAGTCCGAGTATTTTTATACATGTATAATCGTATTTAGTTATATATTATGCTATAGAGTAAGCTACCGTATTACATTTATAAACCAGTTTTTATTTTCACTTTAATGGAAAATTCCAAACTGCCATCGAGTGAATAATTGCTGTATCTTATACCGATATAGGCCTAATATTATGCAACTCTAAAGTTTCATTGTATATTATTCATAGTAAAGTATTCATAGTAACTTTACTATGTCTTGTTATTATTGTGAAGATTCTCATATTTGTGCATATTTAGCATTGTGTCATTGTCTATATTGATGCTTATGATAGTATTAATATTCTGATTATCATCTACGGGAGAGGTAACGGGCGCTAAATAATGTTTATTGATGTATAGCCACTCCCCTGTCGGTGACATAGTTAGTGATAATAAGTGAGCCAAGCAGTCAGCTCTGGCGTCGGTAGCCTGCCAGAACCACAGACTGGAAGAGGAAAGCTTTAGTTCGCCCACTGGCGAGAACTCGGCGACGTTTAGGCCTGAAGTACAGCAATGTAGTGCGAATATTAGGCCTATAGTTATAGTTTTGATTGATATTTCAGAACATTTGTGAACTGCATTTAATAACATTGTACTGCTTGGAAATAACAATTTAACGTAGTATAAGCATTCGAATTAAAGTTGTGAAACTGTATATTTTATGCCTTGATCTGGATACTATATAGCATAGAACATAAAATAGCATGACTGATCCGGATTAATCCCAGTTGAATGAGAGAAACACCACTCTCGCGGATACATCAAATAGTCACACCGAGGCACACGAACCACAGCAGAACGAACCACCCCAGTCGCTGCTTGTTCCTAACGGCGAGTTAGGAACGCTCCAAAGTAGGATATACGGAATCTCAACACTACCACGGCGGGATCTCAGAAAGTGGCTAGCCGTTTATGTCGTGCTCGAAGGGTTGTTGAATCCGTGCTCAACATTACATAACCGAATTTATGTAGCAAAACCTGGAGGCGGAATAGCTTCCTGAAAGACGAATCCTAAAACCCTCCATATGAGTGGATGGATGGTGTCAGCATCACGGCTGGCATACTGGGTGAGGATGACAAGAAAGCTAAACACTAAATTTTATTTTTGCTCCAATAGAAAGTTTAAAAAAGACCACCCACCCGGGAAGTAGGCCTACTAACATTCAACTATTTTCTCCGTAATAATAATCTCTCCCAATAAAACAGTGCTCTTGGTCTTTCGTTAAAATATGCTTTTATAGCGCCTCTATACTAAATATATCAGAGGCGATCTGAACAGTGGATGGAAAAGTAGTCTAGCCTGCATGGGCCACAAACGATGTGACACAATTTCTGCAAGTCTGGATCATGAGTGACCAATTACATACAGTCAAATACACACACAAGATTAGACTACTTTACCCTTCACTGCAGCATTTGCTTAAGTCAACTCTTACAAAGCACGTGCAGTTTTCGGTTGGTCTATTCAATATTCACAAGTTTTCTTGAACCAACACGTGAACAATTCCTTAATTTAGGCTTGACACCATTAGCAGAACTGACAATATTTTTAACAAGTTATTTCTTGGAAAGGAGGGAATTCATTGTATTATATTGTATTGCCTTGTATGATGTTACATTTTATTGTATTGTATTGTATTGTATTATTACTATACCTGATCGTTTATCTGGCTGAATAATATTACATAATCCACTTGATCTTCGTTTGTATGTTCCGGTTTCTCCCATGCAAGTTCCAGCTTTGTTGGCGATAGGCTGGAATTATGGAAATTTTGTACTTCTGTTGGTAAGACTGCATAAATAACACAACAAAAAACATGAGACAACTACAGCAAAATACAACACAGGCTCAACTCTTATTAAATCTGGCTTTACTTTACTATTGACTGCCCCATGATTATTATAGTGAAATAGGCCAGCGTTTCTCAAACTCGACGGGATGGCGACCCAGTAAAAATATAAAAATTTAGTCGCGACCCACTTAGCATTTCTATGGTCTATTGGTCTACTATAGGCTATTTGGTGTTTTCAAAATCATAAATGTGTAACTTGTAAGTCATACTAATTCATATGTACTTGAAATGCACAAATCTTCGTAGGTATACGAAAATAAGAGTTTGATCCTTGTAGGCTAGCTTGTAGGCCAACTAAAATAATTATCTGTAAAAAAATATTTCTTTGAGACCTTGGCGACCACTTGAAAAAGTCGGCGACCCACCCGTGAGTCGCGACCCATAGTTTGAGAAACACTGCAATAGGCTAACCATAAATTAAAATTAGTGTAATAACATTAACAATAACTAAGTGTGTCATTATGATAGGTGCAATGTATTTCATGTAATTATAAAATTATTTTTCTGATTAGTGTACGGCAGTGGCTCAGAATCTTTATAGGCAGCCAGCCCTACACCTTTTTTAGTTCAAGATTTCACACGCACCCATTACCTTAATTTTTTTTTACTTTTCTCGCAACTCCTACCTTCTCATACTAGAACTGTCGCTTTTTATGATGTGTATTGCTTTAGTTCAGTTGCACAATGTATGTCAAGTCGGTATGTCAAGCATTAGTATTTGTTAATTAAGATCGCTCAATCCTATGAAATTCTTCATAAATATCGAGTTTCAATTAGTCAAGATATTCCACAATTAGTCAAGTTATCGTCCCTGACATCGTCCCTAACGTCCGGTTCATCACCTTCGGCTGAGAAACCGGAGGTTAAGTCCTCATTGTATTGTATTCTATATCGTGAAATCGGCATCATCGCCTTGCAAAGTATAACAAAATAGGCTAAAAAGACTATCTTAGTACTTACAGTAATTATACACGTATAATATCTTAATAGTCTAAACAATACCAGAGGTCCTGCAGCGTAGAGTATAGGCAGGACTTGACTTGCCACAGTACAGTGCTGTAACATTAAATTCGTAGATGCTGTCATTCTGAAATTGTGTGACTTGAAATCCGTTTGCCGATGTATTTGATTTTGATATGTTTAATCCAAGGCTCTCTAACGCCGGATTGACTTGGATTTTTACCCTTTCGTTTGGAAGAAATCTTTGATTTATATCTATTCTCATCTCAGTGTAGCTGTCTAATTTACACAGGACCATTGAAGGAGGATTGGGATCTGAAAAAGTATCAGATATAATATGCGAGTAAGATATCTGTTTAATGCAGTGATTACATGACACAGACATGACATCAATACACAGTATCATTGACAAAGTGTGCATATATAAATATAGTGATATAGAAACAAACCACCAAATATGCATGCATGCAACCCTCAATCAATAGTCATTTATTAAATCATTTTTTATTATTTTATCATCATTAGTCATAGACCTAGTATTAGGCATACATTTTCAATCGTTCATAACTATTATATAATATAGACCTTCTGGGCAGCAACAGTCGAATAAAAAATTCGAATTTTACGTCGCTTTCAAGGCCGGAAAGCTACATCAGTGACGGGTGAACCCTATGATTCTTTTCTAGGACCTGCCGTCTGTCAAATAACTGGATGGATTGATCTAAGTATATTCAAGAGAACTAGGTCAAGCAATTTCGGTTTATAGAGAAGCAAATTCAAATCAATCCAGCACCACAAAATTCATTTATCAGACCACTGACTACAACTTCATTGATATCCGACTACTCTATCCAACCTCACCTAGTTGGATATAGCGCAGTCGATAACACGGCTGCTTGATAGGCACGATGTCACGGGCTCGAATCCCAGCCGGGTCTGTCTCTGACAGTATTCTTCGATACAGAAACAGACGTTAAACTTAGCTTATATCTTTAGCTTTTATTAAATGTATATTTAAATGTGCTGTAAATACCTGCCCTGGGTTGCAATATACTACAAAATTCCTGGGTTGTAATTGATTGGTTTGTAATTGACTGGGTTGTAATTGACCCTGGGCTAAAAAAAGATAAAACTGTAAACAAAAAAAGATAAAATGTGTTGTTGTACCGGTGCAAAGAAATTCTTCCTTCAGTTCGTCTTGGCTTGAATCCTTATATTCTGCAGAAACGGTTAGAGAGTAATTGGTTGAGGGTGATAAAAGGTGAAAGAAAAGAGTGCCACTGCTTTGAAAGGATATATTGCAACGTCCTATATATTCAGCGAATCCATTGTCAAATTTTCTTGCATGAAATTTGACTCGATCGCGATATTCAGTTTGGTGTCGATTGCAGACGTGAGAGTTATTGCGATCTTTAGAGAAATCAGGATCTTCATTTATGTTATATTGAATTGATTTTTCGTCGTCTCGAGAGGAATCGCCATCACCTGTGTTCCTCTTTACTCTGGAATGAGATCCTTGGAATAGGTCAGATTCTGTTGTCTTCAGAGTAAATATTAAACTCTTAACGTCTCCAGGGTTTGATGTCACATGAAAAAGCACAGTGAAAGACAGGTTCGTTGAAGTGTAATTTAATTCTATGCCGACAGGGTCTAAAATATACACAACATTCTAAATTAAGCGTAAGCTAATTTTATATATGTAATTATCATTCAATTCAAATCAAAATCAGATAACAGTATAACGTCCGGTTCATCATCTGAGGATGATATCAGAGGGGTCGTCTCTGACAGCACAATTCACACCAACTGGTCCACCCAAACGCAACCAAATAGCACATAGGCCTATGTTGAAAGAGGAAAGGGTCAAACAAGATACATATCATTTATTCATAAGAACAAACGTCTATACAAATAAAAATATCTAAGGAGTAAAGTAATGAGTCTTGAGTTTGCAACAGAAGTAGATATGGTGGTGCAGGATCGAATATGTAGCGTCAAACCGTTCCATGTTGCTGGTTTAAATTCAATTAACAATTAACAACTATTAGTGATTAAAGAATTAAATTTATGACGAATATGAAATAAAACTGAAATAAAATAAATGATACCACGTTCTATCTTTGGTGTCGACGATGGCATTTCTTCATCGGTTGTTAAAATAGTGGTAGTTGTGAAAGTAGTTTCGTTAGAAGTAGTGCTAATTGGCGTACTGGAACCCAATGTAGCTATAGCTTGCGTAGACTGAGACGTAGTTTCATTAGTCGTTCCTTCGGTATCACTGTGTGGCTCATCTGGATTAGTTGAACTTTGGACTGATGATTCATCCAAATCTGAAAAATCGAGGAGAAGACAATCGTTGATATTGCCCAATTTAAAATAGAAAAGGAAACTCCTTCACGGCCTATATGATTTACGCTAAACTTTAGAGATGTGATTTTACTAGTCGCGTATATTTCAAAATAACTCATTGACAGACATTACAGAAGGGTTCTTAAATATGTAATTCTAGACGATTTCAACCAACAGTTATTGCAGTGATTGAAGTGGAATTGAGATAGGAGTTGGCAATGTATCAATGACAGTGACGTCCCACACGGCATATTTGCCAGTGCTCCAAGGCACTAATGTCATGCCGTCTGGACGCTTCCCGTCAGACCTGGACAAGCCAACAGGTTCCTTCACTGATGGGATCCCGGCACGGGAAAGTGCTCGCCAAATTGTGTCGTTCAAATTGTGATGGGGACTTGTTCTACCTGAACTGCGTCTGCAAGAGAGGCCGTGAAGTCCCAGGGCGTCGACTTGTGCCCCGCATGGGAAAATATGGGGTTCACAAGTTTTAGCCCCTAAGCGAAAGCCAAGAGCTACACGAATAGCCTCGTCCTCGAGGAGGAGACCACAAGAGACTATCGGGTAAGCATGAAGCCAGTCACTACTTCTTCTAAGAGGAGACCACAAGAGATTATCGGGTCAGCATGAAGCCAGTCACTACTTCTTCTAAGAGGAGACCACAAGAGATTATCGGGTCAGCATGAAGCCAGTCGCTACTTGTTCTAAGAGGAGACCACAAGAGATTATCGGGTCAGCATAAAGCCAGTCAAGTCTTGCTAATATTTTATTATAATTGAAATAATTATTATAGGAGCAGATCAAGGAAACTAAAAAGTTAATACTAACCGAAGGCGGCGACGTTGCCGAGTGCTGTGAGGACGATGCTGAGGTTGATGTCGCCCTGTAGGGCCAGGGTGATGGCGTTACTGGGCAAACCTCCGGGTACACAGCTCACAGCCAGCAGGGCTATCTTGATGTGAGTGGGAACTCCTAGAGCGTAGCCCATCAACACTGACATCTACAGCCACATATATGTTTGCTCGATCAGTTAAATAATCATTAGCCAATCAAATGTAGCTGAAGTTAGAATATTCAACAGTAAATTAACTAATACATGTAAGTGGTGGTGTTTAAAATTATTTTTTCAGTGCCTATAAGCTCCCTCTATTTCATGTTATTTTGTTAATTCAATTTTAATTCAATCCGTATTATACTAGTGACAAACTTAGTATACAAGAAATTGGTAGACATCGGAAGTATAAAATTGCTGTATTTTTATATTGACACGGTTATAGGTTACTTTAATCATATCCCGTACAAATTCAACTACAACTGCAAGTGTCTGTAATATTCTACTAACGCAGATACTGTGGAAAGGAATAAAAATTCAATTCATTCGATATTACAGTACAACAAAATAATATAAAATCTTATTGATTGTTGTGGTGATTAAATAAAGGTTAATGCGAAGAACCAACATCTCTGATTGATTGAGCGTGTGCTCACAATGAGCGAAACAGTACACTTCTATTGTAAGACCGATTTATCATCTACACTTTGCGGTGAAAGAATCAGGAATTAGTAAATATAGATATAAAATATAACAGTCTATTAGCAGCGTACAAACCCCTGGCAGTAGAATATATTGACATCCCAGGGCAAGCAGCAGTCCACAGGGCTTCTTGACGAATTCGATCACTTTGGCCCAATCGATCTTCAAGCCGAAAGCCACAGAGTTGAGAGCTAGAGCAGTGAGTAGACCAAACTGGACCACGTCGTTCCAGACTGATTTGGGTTGAGCTACGATCAATGGCACAGCATCCCAGGACAGCAACTCTACTTGCGTTACCCTCCATTGAGACCCATCATCCACTTTCTGGTAGACTGTAGCTGTTACATTTGTTCTGCCGAGTTTTACAGCTTCTAATGTACAAGTAAATGTCACGTTGAGCCCCTCAGGCCCCTCCACCACACTACTGTAGTTACCTGTGCTAGAAGCTTTGGCGACCTTCTCATTGAAGGTACTGCAGTTGAACACTAGATTTGATACAGATGTACTGACGTCAGCTGTTCTGTATGTTACGAGTCTTTCAATACTTTTTTCCAGTCTTAATGCCACTCTCTGACTGGAGTCAAACTTCAGCGAGCCTTGTCCTGCAGCGAGTGACGTCAGAGTGAGAAGAAAGAAAACTGATCGTAAGCTATTCATTATAATGTTTTTTTAAATTGATTTGAGATTAAATAATATTAATAATTTCTCAACTTTAATTTACTTTAATAATTCTCGAAATATATTGAATGCCTATGAGTTAAAAGACTTTGAGTTCCACTTGCGAAAGTGCTGTATATTCTGATTATGTAGAAAATAAATAGAAGTATTATGGCTTCAAATAGCTCTTGTCTTTTCGAAGCGAATAATCAAAATGAATTCTTTGTAATTCGTGATCGCCATTATAAAACTATTAGTAATGACTTCCGTTCAATTTATTAGTGCCTGATTATAGACAGATCTTGTTGTGTTACTAAAAGCTTATCAATCATAAATTTATAACTTTTTATCGTAAGTTAAACCTATTGGTCTGTGAAGAGCTCATATAATATATTATAAATACATCTCAACTCAACAGTGTGCCAAGGATGAGCCTCAGCTATCTGAAAGGCTTTTAACCGGAGCCTCCTTTGGGACTAATTTTAATACTGCAGCCTTATTAAAGTAGAACAAAAGGTCACGATCAACTCTATAGTAAAATCCTTGGATGAGGAACGAACGTCAAATCGGCCCTTTTAGTATTATTTTTATTGTTTGTCGCGGATGGTCGTGGTGCACAATTGTCGAAAACTTTGCTCAACTTTTGGTACCCCCTCAAATTTCGGGGGGGGGGACAAAGCTAACCAACCGCAAAATTTAATGAAGCTAGAAAAACTGTTGACTCAATATCATTGGATGAAAAAGATATATCAAAAAGGTAGGTCTGCAACTGCTTGTTAAACTGGTCATAAGTCAGAGAAGGTAGATGCGAAGAGTAAGATGGAATACAAAAAGTAGAAGGAAGAGATTTCCAGGTCTGCGGAGCAGATCTGGAAATCTCTTCCTTCTACTTTTACTACTTCCACTTCTACTTCTCCTTCTACTTCTACTTCTACTATAGTGCTGGAAAGTGCTAGTAGACACCATGGCCACGATCTGAGCGATTTTATACAACTTTCCATCGACTGGGTTCACCTCATCTGAATCTTAAAATATTATGGTTGCTAGCAAAATACAAAATTATAGTAATATTTAAAGTTAAAATATGCATTATTTTTTCATGCATTTACAATTAGTTCTAGTATTAGGTAAACATTAAAGGTGGCCACATCTGTGGTAACGACGAATTACCTGCCTACTATATCTTATTTGCCTGTTTGGAAAATATTTAAGCAGCTATAAATTTTCTGAACATGCAGTGCAGTTAAACAAGGTGGTAATATATAGACTATAATATATCTTTAATACTTGTAGCAGTTGTAAATATTGCGGTGGCGATGAGTAGCTATAGCTGTGTGCTTAATCAGTGATTGCAATATATCATCAAATTGTGTCATCACATTCAGGTTAGGACAATTGTGTCAAATAGTAATTATCCTAAATATACAAATGCTGATCTTAACTACTTTTTTGGAACTTTTTATATATAGGCTTTTTCATGCCCATTCCTATCTATGTATTTTCTAATAGGACATCCAGCATGCCTGTTACTCAGTTGTAAGAGCTGTTATAATTTAGCACAGCTGTTATAATAAGTAGGATTGTTATACTTTTATGCACGTTTACCCTTGCACGGAACTGTTAATAGCCTGTATATGGACATTGATACCTTGCACTATGTTGTGTATTTGCACTTGCCTCACTGATTTGTTTGTTCTCTGTTTGTTTCATTGCCTTTTGATGAATAAAGATTGTTATACTTAGTAGGCTATAGCCGTTTTAATTTACATAACTGTTATAACTAACTGTAATAACTAGAACTGTGATAAATCACGTATCCCAGTTTGTGCGTCTGGCGTAGCCCAGTTTGTGTCGACTTTTGTTGAAAAGATCCTTGTTAAAATCGTTTGTTAACTTCTGCGTCGAGTCAACTAGTGAGTAAAATCTGGGATGTGCAACCAACGCCAAGCTAGGCCCTCCATTCCTTCATGGGTCGGTTAATTTGAACCAATTTGTATGTTGACTGTTAAAAAGATTACGAAGGTAAGTACAGATCTAGTGTACCATTCACTATTCATATATATCAATCAATCAACGACGATTTAACGTCCGGTCCTTACCGGAAGGCGATGACACGACGTATATCTGTGAAGAGTAGCGACCTCACCGTCGGGTTAATGTCAGTTGTAATCTGTGTGCGTCCCGGTAGCTCAGTTGGTTAGCGCTTCGGCCAGTTTGTGTCGATTGTTGCGCATAAGGTCCGGGTTTCGATTCCCGGTATAGCAATCAGAGAGTAAAATCTCGGATGTACAACGGGCTAACCAAGCCCACCATCCCTTCGTGGGTCGGATAATTGGGAGCAATTAGAACGTAGTAGGTGACTACTTCGGAAGATTGCGAAGGTTACCACAGGCCTGGCCTATATGATCCAATTATCAAATTGGAGTGTATATAGTGAGGTTGGCGATCTCACCGTCGGATTAATGACTATGTCACCTGTGTGCTGAAATCGCTCAGGATCTAGAACAGCTCCGCGAATACGTTAGGTAACGAATATGGCACACAACCTTTACCTTTTAATCTGTGTGCTATAGGGCTAATTGCAGCTCCCGTGTCAGTAAGCTCTATTCTGTGTATAACAGAAACTTTAACTTTAATTACTCGCAGTATAGTTTGTTCATAATAATATTATGTTCTAATTAGTACGGTAACTTTATATTGTTAACTGAACATAACTTTCAAGATAGACCATTAGAAAAATGGCATTTCTGGTTCTATTGCAACGAGCTAGTCCTGAATACACATGTTGTTCTAGACGGCCCTGAAGTCACGTTATACTTTTCATAGTTGATTGATTATACCCTTGGTCCCGCCTTTATAAATCAAATATATGACAAATTGTCGGTTAGTAGATTATCTTATCTTATCTTAGTTTATCTTGTTGTCCGTGACACTAGTGTTCTTAATTCTATATTAGGATGTAGTCTACATGTAGACTGATGTAGTGTGTTTTCGAAATTGTATGTAGATCAAGTCTTGGATTTGGTATTAGTACTGGAAAGAGAACATCCGTATTCTATGCCAACAATTCGGGAAAATGTTATTCTACACCACAAAATTCAGACCTCGTGCAGCCACTCGACTTAGGTCTGCATTGGTTTCCTAACTCAGAACGTATAAAATGCAAGATTGCCTCTCTAACGTCAAGACTTTAAGACTATAAACTTTGGTAGACCTTCATACCTTGCTGAGTTACGTCCTATCAACCATCCCGCAGTCTTCACTCATCTGGTTCTAATTTCATTAATATTCCCAATACACGATCATCTATACTCTATAGAGTCGCCGTGTTGGATCTGGCCATCATAAGAATAGAACATTCGATAACAAGCAGCCGACTAACGAAATCATCGGATAAGGCAACCCCTCATAAAACAAAGTTGTCTCCAAGAAGATATGGCATACACACTCTAGAGATATATGATGGCATGGACCTGGCGTTGGGCAGTCCACTGAGAGAGAGAGAGAGAGAGAGAGAGAGAGAGAGAGAGAGAGAAAGAGAGAGACAGAGAGGTACTCTATAGGAAGGCGATCGTTCAGTTTCACCAAGAAATATAAGCAATTCTTTGCCACATGATCTTCGATTATGTAGGCTACATAATATTACAACCTTCCAGAGTAAGCTGAAACCCCCTTTGTTTCCTAGTTAGATCTGTAAATGAGACTCCCTTTGCCTTAACTAATGAACTTGCACTGCATGTTTCAGATTTCGCTTTCTCTTCGGTCAATGCATTGGCAAGTGTGTTTTGGTCTCATAGAACTGCTTCACTGCAGTTGCTCCATTGCAATACAATGCAATACATTGCAATACAATGCAATACAATGAGAATTTAACGTCCGCTTCCTCATCCGAAGGCGATGTTAGGGACGTCTCAAGCTGACTCCGCAACTGCAAGAGGTTATATACCACCAGAACACAATTGCCACACTGCAGTTGCATCATCTGCTTGAGACGTCCCTGACATCGCCTTTGCGTGAAAATAAACCGATGTTTAACCCTCATTGTATTGTATTATATTCCTCTGGCACTGTGCATTTATTTCTTTACAAGGCCTACGGACCAAAAATTGTTTGATATTAAATTTTAAAAGCAGTTAGAATATCAATAATATCCGGTGAAGCTTGAGTTTTATAGCAAATTTAAAGGTCGAATCTAGCTTTTGATAATTATCTGCTTTTGTGGCTAACCTTAAAGTTGGTAGATGCATTACAATAGCAGCTGTACTATTATAATATCGGAGATCGGCGGGTCAGTTATGAAAATCTTATTTTTAGCGAAAAGGTAATTTTTTTTATCGGTTTAAAATATTTAAAGAATATTTTAATCCTTTCTCGATTGGTTACTGTCCGTGTACTGCGATGATACTTTAACTTATAAAACTATTATTTCCTATTATTTATTTATTTATTCGCTATGGTAAATGCACAATATTTCATCTTCAGGCTTATAATTATTTTTAATTATAAAATAGCGAAAATCTGAAAGTATGATAATCTCGAATAAATTAAACAATGTTGTCTGAACGAAGGAAATTTGAGTTCAAATTTATTATTTTTGGAAGAATTGAAAAAGGAGAGTTAGAGGAATACGAGAATAATGATAAATCTTAGATTAACGGGTTCATTTGTGGAAAAGAAAAACTGAGAACAGAGAGATATAGAAACGTAATATAGGCCTACAATGGACCTGCCGTTAAGCAGTTACATTGAGAGAGAAATAATAAATTGATTGTAGGCGACAAGTTAATGGGTTCTAGCGTTTGAGTGTTGCTTGGAAGAGCAACTATCTACCTAGCAACTACCAATTGTATATTTCATTTAAATTAGGCCTATATAAGTTCAGTGGTAGTTAAGGTTAGTCGTAATGAGTATATCGCACATCTTTGTGAAATGTCGACTCGAATTAGTTGACGATATTTACAAGGTTGTTACTTGTTTATGGATAGTGACAATATTATCGAAGTTATGCAAGACAGATAAGTAGATAAGTAGATAGAGCGGCTAATTGATACGTCAATCCATCGATATGTCTGTCGGGATGACCCAACCTGTCCATTCTGACTTTGATGCTGATAATCTCTGATGATCTTCGTTGGTGGCGTAGAATCCGTCAATAACTTGACAAAATCTTAGGCACCACCCTGGGACCTCCGGCGTTCCTCAAATATTTATTACATGCAATTTATGTTAAATAATAATTATCTTCCTAATCTCTGACTGTGCGAGTACCACAGCAAGTACAATCAGAACGTTTGAGCTGCTCTTAGGATACTGGTGATGGAGCTGATACATCTAGACCTCAGCGTGTAGCTGCATCGGCGTGAACATAGTAAATACTTGTATTGTAATTGGCAAACGTCTTCTACTGTAGTTTCATGCTTCTTACCTTTAATGTAAGCCTAATTTAAGATATTTTGCGGAATAACGGTTGCAACATGTACGTTAAATTGCTCATTTGAAATTTGAAATAGTTCAATGCACCGAAGCAGACACTTTTTCTACAATGTTCTGACAACAGTGTAGTGTATGCTCTGTTATAGCCTACCTTAGTATTATACGATATTAATAATATTTGTCCCCGATATCGTTGTCGGATGATGAACCGGACGTTAAACCACTATTTGATTTGATTTTCGATTTAACCTCGGGTTTCAAGAGCCATTGTTATTAGAATTAGTAAATAATAATTAGATATTATTTCCAATAATATCTCCACAATCTATCTATCCAGTGCACTGCCAAATGGCAAGCAAAAGGCAAAATTTCATTCACACAATCAGCTATCTCGCTCTTTAATGTGCACACCATCGACCAACCTAAGAAGTCCGTCTCATCACAAAAGCTTTGCCTTTGCCACACCTAAAATGATGCCTTTGCTTAAGGAAAATATAGGTTTCTAAGGTGGTTTTCCATTGCCTTCCTCAGTATCTGCGTTAGTCGGCTCCTACGAAACACGTGCAGTTACCGGTTGGACTATTCTCAAGTATCCCGGACCCAGCACGGGAATCTCCACAATAATCTCAGTATTTCTCCAGTGAAGCAGTAGTCGCCCCAGTCACTCCCTCGCTCGGCCCGTCGGGTCTAATCTTCCTCCTGCAGAAGATCTGGCGAGCCCCCGCCTTGAACGGCGCGTAGTTGATGGTGTATATGACGGGGTTGACGCAACAGTTGATGAAGACCATGATGACGGTAAAGTTGTAGAAATTACTCGTGAAGTCCACGCTTGGATAGCCGAGATAGTACAGTAGATAGTACACCTAAGAATAAGAAAAATAATCATAGTAAAGGTTCAACGTCCGATGTCAGAGACGTCATCATTGAATATAACAATCACATAACATATTTAGTAATATATGCAATGTCAGAATATTCACTCATGCTTTTAACGTAATTGTCGTTTAGGCTATCAATGAAATCGCAAACAAATAACAGACTGAGTTCTATATTAAAACCATATCGTAGTAATGATAACAAACAACATCATAATAATTAATCTAATCTTTAATCGCCAGTCCATTATATAACGACGATATCAGGGACGGCTCAGACAGAAAGCTGACGCAGACAGTAAACACACATGCTGCAATAGAAAGAGATTCAATACGGTACAAGTCTATTAAATTTATCCATGAGAACAAGCCGGTTGTCCCAAACGGGATCTAATAAATCGAAAAATTAAATATATCTTAGAGTTGTTTAAATAAATCTCACAGTTGTAAAAGTTTGACTGTTATAAATAACTGTTATAATTGGGTTGATTGTTATAAATAGCATAATTGTTTGAATAAAATTACAGTAATAATTATAATACACAGCCGTACAGACGGCACAGTAGCCTACAACATAGCTTTACAACTTCACAGATGTCGTTAGACTGAAAGACACGATTTCGGGTTTTGTCCGACTTTCCGTATAGAACGATACTGTCAGAAACGGACCCGGATGGGACTCGAACCCGTGACATCTTGCTTTGCGAGCAAGCGTGTTACCGACTAAGCTATTCAACTGGGAAAACTGGAACTCATTGGAGTAGCTGCTGACGATAGTCCAATGAAATGAAAACTAATAATTATTTTCAATGACATAGTTTGCGACTCCACGATAAAAAGAAAATTCTCAAATTCTTTTATTACAGGCTCTCAGCCGGTAGGAACTAATTAAATTGGGTCTATATGATATATTTGGACTACATTATTTTAATATAGAAATTAATAAAGTACTAATTTAATTAATACTCCGTAATAATTTCTGGTCATCCCGATAAATCGGTCATTCAAAGAACTCGTCAAAATACTATCAAATACTGTCAACATTTTATCAAATTGTACGATAGGCTACTATAATAGGAACTCTCTATAGGCCTAGGCCTCGAAATGCTGCAAAGAATTAACACGTTGTTCTGAGTTCTCTGGAGTAAGTTTTTTTCAGTTTGGCCTAAACTATTGTAAAAGCCGTATGACACTTACAATGAATGTCTTCATTTAATACAGAATTAGTCAGTTTTTCAAATTGTTTAGGTCTAATGCATAAGTTGACATCTTTACTTTCAATCTTCACGCAATATCATTGAAAATGACACACGCATTCCCGGTGTTGTGTATGGAATTAACCCCCCTGGAATATTAACCATATTAACCCCCCTATCGTACGGAATTAACCCCCGGTTAATTTATTCTAGAATATAATAACCCCCTACTGTATGGAAAAAAAAACCGGCCTATGAAACAGATTAACCCTCATTATTAAAGTAACACCTTATTGTCTGATGCATTTGCGGTTTTTGACATTTCATTTTACGTCATTTAATTGATGCACAATTTTATACAACTTTTATGTTGCCAAAACCGTAACACAATGGCGATAATATAGTAATTACTTAATAGATTTTCTAAGAGGGAGTTAGAATATTCTAACTCCCCGGTTTAAATATTCTAACTCCCCGGTTAGAATATTATACTCTCGTAACTCCCCTTTAATCTACCGGTAGGCCTATATAAAATTATTTAGCCGTAGGCCGTATTTGATACTTAGAATAAAATTCTACTGTTCTTTTGACATGTCCGTCAGATTACATCATGTTGTTATAGACTAAGCTACTTTGATAATAGGTTTTGGATTCATGAGTATTAAAATTAGTTGACTCGCGTCTACAGCTGAGCGAGAGCATGAGACGTTATGTTGCCACTAATTTCAAAACAACTATTAAAGCTTGTGCTAATTTTGTTTTGTTTAATTGTAAATAGAGGCTATTATTTTAGCACAAATGAGATAATTATCTAAATATATATTTCTCTGGTACATGACGGGTTCAAGGCAGTTCATAAACAAACAGTTGCGCTACCGTCTCATTCTTTAATGAGCAGAGCATCGATCAACTCGACAAGTCAAATCCATCACAAAGCTTTGTTGATATGATGAAATCTCTCGGTCTCCCCGTTGGAATTCTTCAAATTATGGCGTTGGTAACCATTGAAGAAGCCAGTGAAAGAAGCCATACGAAGGCAGTGCAGTTTTCGGTTGGTCTATTTTCGAGTGTCTTTGACCCAACATGGAATCTTATTTACGATGAAATGTTAACAATGAACCTAGAAAAACGCAAACGGGGCCTGAAATGAGAAATATCCAGTCTAGATATATTTTTATTCAAAATAAATTCGTACGATTTTAACCCTCAAGGGGGTTAAAATATTACGGTTGGGGGTTAGAATATATTAACCGGGGGTGATTTTATTTCAGACTATTTTAACTACCCGGTTAGAATATTCTAACCGGGGGTTAGAATATTCTAACCTGGGGGTTAAAAACTGGGGGGTTAAAATACTCTGCCTCACCGGAACCAACAACCCGTATTGAAATTCGAGAATTTAAATTTTAGACCAACCCTAAATCGACAAATCGCAGATGCTGCAGTGATGGGCTGAGTGGTCTGCGCCGTGACTTCTGTGTACTGGACCTTTTGGTCGCTCAAATTCCAGATTTTCAGAGGTCCTGTCACATCGGTTGTGGCATATGGTAGGGTAGGCTAATTATACCCTTCACTGTATAAAGCATTTCTGAGACATAAGTTAAGAGTGCGCTATATAAAGCCTCTGTTGATTGATTGATTGGTTTTCTCAAACACTTGTAGCAATAAATACTTGGCAGAATCATGGAATGCTGTAGGCTATATAGTATAGAGTGAGACGATCGGATAAGAATTGTGCAAGATGTAAGCCTTAACAGTATTTGGATTTATTCTGGCCCACTTTGTATATTTCATCCTTCTGTTTCAGTTTCAGTACAGGTATTGTTAATTTGTAACTCTTTTGCTAATCATATTATTTCGTGAATATGTATGTGTAAGATCCTTGAAACAATCTGCGATTGTCAGATTGACTTCAATAAACGAATATATATTATTATTATTTTATACCGTTTGAATTTATCTATCCAGAGCTCTGTAAAGAGGAAGGTTCAAAGCGCACAGTCGACCACATAATAGAATCTCATTCATTACAAAACACATGAACCAAATAAGGTTAATAATAATAATAGGCTATACGACATATAATAGGCCTAGTATATAAATAATAAATTCCAAGATGTGGACTTAGACTTTACCACAATTTCATACGATGCCTTTTTAACAAGTAAATATTTTGCTTATGGAAATGTTTTCGGTTGACATCAAGTGAGAGTAGGATTTGGCATGGGCAAACAGGAGCTCGTAACCACCCCGTACCAAATCCTGGCTACATCCACAATTAAAGCTTGCCTTACTCGCGCAGCATCTGCGTTAGTCGCTCCTTGCAATTTTTTGTGTACCTATTTTCTAATTTGTCAAGTAAAAAAAAATTGAATATCCATCTTAAAATAATATTTGTGAAAAAAATTAAATTCACAATACAATACTTTTGTATTGTAAAAATAAATTCACAATACGCTCTGCAAAAATTAAATTAGTTATGCTACATTAATTTTAATAAATAGAGTTCGAAGTGCTATGAAAAAATAACTTTTAGTCAATCGAGCTGGAAAAGTTTGTGAAGAAATAAATTGTAATCAATACAGAGGAGAGTTTCTGCAAAAATAAAGTTTCTTAAGTTCAAACATCGCCATTATAAATGAGAGGGTCCGTAGTATACTGGCAGCACTGCGGGCTCTGAATCATGAGGTCTAGAGTTCAATTCCCAGTGAAGACCTTGAGTTGTAAGTCCTAAGTAAGAGAAAGAAAACCGCAGTAGCCACTGTTCAGTTACCAAGACACGCACTAGCGACTGCAACTAATTAGCCGAATTGGAAATGAATCCCGGTCATCTCGCCATCCGGCGAGATCAATAGCATACGCTTAACATTATAAAGCTAGGAAACACTATCATACTTGATTCCAGGTCCAGCAGAGGATAAAGAAGAAAGCGACAATGGCCAGAGTCTTGATGACGTTGCTCCTCGCTCTCGCCATGCTCACATTCCTCTTTACTTCCACATGTGCCCCATCCTTTCCAGCCTCGTGTGGAGCCACTCTGTTCTGCAGAGATATCGCCATCTTGGTGTAGCCAACCCCTAGGAAGGTGAGAGGCACGAGGTACTGGAGGAAGATCGTGAACACCCCCACGGCTCTTTGAGTCAGCTTGCTCGACCACACCGAGTAGACCGTGCACTTGCCCTCAGGGGTTATCATGGCACTGGGCGTCATGTAGCCAATGTTGAAGGCTGGCCCGATGAACCAGGTGAACCCAAGAGTCAATCCTATCATACGCTTATCTCTCGAGTACATCGTCTTGTGCCAGATAGGATACACCACAGCCAGGAAGCGCTCAAAGGTGAGCGAGACAATGCCATAGCTGGAGGAGACGAGCATACCCCAGAGAGGCATCTTGGTGTACCACAGGCGACATATGGCTTCGTCATTGATATTATACTGAGTACGAATTACGTCTTTATCAGAAAATATAGTCGTGAAGAAAAGAAAGATGGCGACCACAGAGTCGATGATGCTCTGATTGACGATGTAGACGTTTGTTAGCTGTTTGTGCATGGGCTTATACAGCGCTATGACTGTAATCACGTACAGGTTAGACACAAAGCCAAAAACTCCAATTACAATATACACCACCTGCAGAGAAGTTGAGGCTAATATTGAATTAACACTACCCTCAGTTATGTTCCTGATTACTGTCTCATTTGAGGTTTTCAACTCATAGCTTGTATTGTAGTAACTCATCGTCAAAGGATGGATGAGGCTGGTTGTCCAATTCCTTGATTGAAATCCTTAAAACTCGTTCTGATACTGCTTAACCTGTATTTGAACTATTTATATAATTAGGCATATAGCTTCGTCATACTTTTCTTAAGGAGGCCTATATGGAGGACAAGAAATACATTATTAGATTCTATAAAATTATGTTGACTTACTTGACTAGAAATATCAAGAAAAAAGCCTTTGCGATTAGTCTAGATAGAGCTAGTCGTACTGTACTGCTACTTACTCAAGTACCACTGTACTCTTAATATCTCTCTATTTGCTTCTCTCTCTCAAATAATAGGACCAACGTACAAATTCAAATCAACAATTCACTATCTTGCTCATAAATGAGCACACAATCGATCAACCCAACAAGTTGATCTCACCGCAAATGCTATGCCTTTACCACACCTTAATGAGGCCTTTTCAAGAAGATTTCTGAGATAATTTTCCGTTGTAGTTATAATTTTTTTAGTTGGTTTCTATGAAACACGTGCAGCTTTCATGCTGTTTTCTCAAGTGTCCCGATTCCCAAATATAGTACGTTGTATTTTCAAAAGGATTTTTTAAAATTAATTAATTTAGCATACAATTACAATACAATGATAATTTAACGTCCGGTTCCTTACCCGAAGGCGATGTCAGGGACGTCTCAAGCACACCGTGCAACTGCAAGCGGTTCTATACCACAAAAACACACT
>JAQFZF010000133.1:0-21991 GCA_034695365.1 Enchytraeus norvegicus
GTCGTTATTCTTATTCTTTATGAAGATGTTGCTTGTGTATACTTTAATTTGTGCACCACTGTGATCCGATGTTAATATTATTGATATATTGCAAGGGTCGCAACAAGTTGCAATTTAACGTGGTATCTGTCAATTTAATAATTGCTAATTTATATTTCTGCCTCGGGCTGCCTGTATCATACATTATTCACATGCTGGGTTAGGGTCGTGGCAGGGTAAAGGTTGGCCTAATCTAAACAAATTGCTAATCCTAAATTTCTTAACACTATCTCAAAAAAAGGTCAAATGATATTAGCATAGGCCGTGTATTCAATTGTAGAGCCCACAATTTATTTGGTACTCAGTTGTACAGCCATTGTGAACATAGAATTGATCGGATTTGGGTTCCATTTTAATTTTATTTAGACTTGTGTTGTATGATGAAATGCAATGATTTGTGTCCCTTCGCCGGGGCACCAGACACCAAATCATGGTGACAACACGTTGCTGCCTTCCTTCTGACAACACATGTATCAGTATTTCTATACTCCTAGAAGATTCATTTTGATGATGATTTACATGTAGTTATTTCTGATGATGTATCATTACTTGTAAACAAGAAAAGTACTTCTCTTGCTTTTCTAGTTTGTCGTAACACAGTTGTGTGATAAATATTGCAATGCACAGTTTATTAATATGCTCTTTTTTATTACATAATCTGATCATAATAATCAGTGTAGTCAATCAAGACTTCGACTCGCAACTTCGCAAGGCCAAGGCTTGACAACACTGAATAATTTATAATTGTAGATTACGATGTAATTAAATTACAATAATATATTCTTTTAAATGTTCAACTAATTATCAGGTGTAGCAGTGCAGTGACGGCAGCATGTTTGTGTGGATGCTCTATGGATGGAGACGTGTTCTATGGATGACGCTGGAAACTCGTCACTTGGTAATAATCTTGATACTTTTTTATGTCACTCCGTAAAATTCAACTTGCATAGCAGTAGATAGAAAATGCAAATAGAATATTTGTTTTACATTAATAGCATAAATTAACATTTGTTCATTAATAACATTTTTTCTTGATGTCACGTTAACTTAAAGATTTATTAGAACATGGCGATGATGCTATTATACACACTTGACCTGTACTTATTTTGATGAAAGTTTATTTACTGAGCCATGTTCTAATTTGGAATAATAATTGTATGTGATATTTTTTGTCAATTGAAAAATGTATTTGTAAAAAAGATTTAAATATAATAAAAACAATTCTATGGTGTAGGATTTTTGTAGTATACATAGTGTTACACACTGTACAAGTTTGAAGGAAATTCTATAGAAGTAATTATGACTTGAGAATTTAGTGAATATGCCATATTTCTAAGCATTAATATCATATAACCTATTTTGCGGGCACTATTCAGTATTCATATTTTAATTAATTTGATGATATCTCAATGTGAATCAATATTCTACTAAGACGATAGAACGATGATTTCATAGTTCACCCGATTCTCTGTGTGGACAAATTTCGCCCCTAGCTGATTATTGTCTAGAATTCTTGTAATAATGAAATAAAATTATTCCTGCTTATAATGATGTATAATTAATAATTATACATCATTATTAAAAATGAGATGTATATTTTTATTGTTAGATGTTTGTTTTGATTCTAACCAATATCCATGAGTAGGCCTATTTGTTGCCTGTTATATATAAGTACTATATCCGGACATACGAATTTATATCTTGTTGAACTATTGAATCAGGACTTGTCTATAATACAAACAACTCATTTGTTGACCATTAATATGCTACAACAGTACAATGTGTATATATTGAATCATGATGATAAAATGATGATTTCATAGTTCACCCGATATTAAGTGGGGACAAATTTTCGCCCCTAACTGATTATCATCATGCAGAAGTGTAGCTGCTGTAGCATCTAGTGAAATTTTAGTATTGCATTGCCATAATTTACAAACTGTTTGTCCTGACTGAAAACCTTAATGTAGGTAGTAGATGCAGTGGTTGATTTAAGATTATTTGATTGCAGATGCAGCGTATAGATGAAGGTTCAACTTGACATGGGTCTAATGAGAGTCAACGTTGCTGACGATCTGGTGTAACATTTTTTGCGTTAAAGGTAACTTTCACTCACGTCGTGTTTATTCTGTTAATTTATATTTATTTACTGTATGTCTCTACTGATCTCTACGTTAATGCTTTATATTCTGATTCATTTCATTCTGTACATAGAATGGTATTCCACAGCTCTGTATTACTTATTTGTTATATTGGACATTAACTGGCTATGATGAAATAAATATTTGCTATCTGATATTTCTGATGCATAAAAATACTACCACTAAGATCTCTGAGCCAGTGATATTTGCATAATTAAATGTAATTTTTTAAATGCATTTAGTCAATGAACTCTGCTCACAGTGAACCTATAAATAAACTCCGCTCGTTGTTGAATATTCTATAATTCTTTTGTGCATACTGTAGAACATGTCTAATCTACAAGACCTTGCCATTTCTTTGCTTGATACGTTGTCTTGCTTGTTCTGTGTGAATGTTGTGAAGACTATTTAAGATATTGCTGTTTACAGTTCTCTTGTAATTTGTTACTTGTACACTGTAAAACTTTATACTCCATATTAATTTGTATTTGATGTGACGAGGAATATTTGCTGTTCAGTTATGCTTTCAAATTGAGATGATAAAATGATGATTACATAGTTCACCCGATATACCGTGGGGACAAATTTCGCCCCTAACTGATTATCATCTTGCTATAACTTGTTATTGACTGCTTTAATTTATTTCTTTAGAATCAAGCTCTGTGAACAGTTATTTATCAGAATGAATATTTTCACTTGACATTATTCCTAAACTATTATTTTATATTTTCAGGTCCAGCCAGGACTCGACTATAGACTGATTAAGTAGCTTGGATTTCTGATGGAGCGTTACTTCAACAATCAACAGTGGATGTAAGTTTGTGCTTTTCCTTAAATATTGGGTTCGTTCGCAAGACCTGGAGAAAGTGGAGATTGGGGAGTTTTCCCCGCTTTGTTGTTTTTGAGAACCATGCCACGCTACCCTGCCACGGTTAAACTAAGTCAAACCACGCCCACAAACCGCCATACTTGCGTGTGGATCTGGGAGCTTGTTGAACTAGCGAACCACCTCCACAAGGCTCCATGTCTTGTTCCAATTCTTGGAATCCATCATGTTTTAGCATAAACAAACATTTGTCATATGAAATTTTATTCATTATTTTATGTAGATCTAAAGAATATTTGAATCATGGAGCTCCATATGGAAGCTGTCATTTTTGTAGTAGGTGGCAAAAAATTCATTTGAGAAATCTCGCCAGGAAACAAATTTGTTTACAAATTGTGGAGGCGCATAATTTTTAACACTGCACGGACCGCAGGTCTTGCGAACAAACCCATTACCGATTGTTCGAACGCTACTGGCTATGATGAAATAAATTTGCTAATCTGATGTTTTTGATGCATAAAAAACTACCACTAAGATCTCTGAGCCAGTGATATTGCTTCCATATAGGAATTTGAATGCCATTTATTTATTATGTGTGTTGTTATATGTTATGGATGATAATAACTTTTATAAAAATATATCTTAATTTTATTAAAGTACAACATAATCTGCCATATTCTAATTTAGATCCTTTGTATAATGTATTTGCAATTGCAAATCACTTTTGAAATCACTACTGCTGCTGTATTGGCACTGGCTTTAAATGACCCGAACATAACTGAAAATTTGTTGAAGTCGGAATAGTGTCCGTATTTAAAGAATTGTAGACTGGTTGCAGATCAATATTAGTATAATTACCCGAGTATCTGGAAATATATTTTGTGTCCTATCTTCATATCACCAGTATTTCTTTATCATAACTTTATTAAGCTTGCTTTGATATTGCTATGGTATTCCGATAAACTGATATGCCACTATCGAAGCCGTTCTGCATGATATCACAATGCAATACGTTCAAATGCTGGCATAGAGCAACAGAGATAACGGTCGCTGTGCACTAGTTGTACCGGTGTGCGGCATTACCATCATCTTGTACATATTTTATTGTATTGCTTGTCCTGTTGGTGTATATCACTGTATATATATATATTTGTCTGTATCTATATATCTGTATTTGTTGTGTGATTTTAGACGACGCCAGTCAAGAGCTGTCTGCATGAAACATTTCAGATGTTAACGTGCACAATGTAATTGCCTGTTTCTCGAAATCTACAAGTGATCCCGCGTCAGAAGCATTGACGTCTACTATATAATGAACTGAACTGAATGTGTTGAACTAAATGAAAGTGTAGATAAGATGTAGATTTTGTAAAGCAAACCGATTATGCTTTCCATGAATTCTTATCACCTAATATTTTGCATTTGTGTTCTCATTATTGCATTTGTGTTCTCATTAATATCTAACTACTTAGAACACAAATTATGCTTTCCCTATCTAACTACGTGTGCAATATCACAATAATTGAACCGTTGATCCTATCGCGTGCAGCTTTCAGCTGGGTGCAAAATGAACGACCTTAAATGTAGGTCTTGCTAGAGGGGTGTAACAAATAAGGGAGAATGCTAGAGGGGTGTAACAAATAAGGGAGAACCATGATCGTCTGCTTCCTGGATGCAGAGAGGATTTTTTTTTAGAATGCCCCAAATACAAAACTTGTAAATGAATTCAATATAAAAGTTACAATACTAGAATAAAACAATATGCTTCTGTTTGTTGCAGACTAGATGTATATTTGTACTTTATTCTTTATATACATACACACACTGAACAAATGCTTCAAATGTATTACATGAAGCATATAAGTGAATTAATTCTGTTTGCATTAGCAACAGTGCTACAATTATTATAACTGAATATATTATCCTCTAACCAAAAGCATGATATGGAATCTGAATACTAAAACAGAACTAAGCAAAACTGTAAAAATTAACTACTCTAGTAATATGGTGCCCACAAAACTAGTAATATGGTGCCCACAAAATCTTCTCTAGAACATAATTCAGTACACAAAATCTTCTCTAGTACAATTCAGTGCATCAATAGATCTAAACAGTGTTTGATGAACACTTTCTTGCAGTGAAATAAAATCTACCGCTGTTCAGTGTAACAATTGTCAGTTCTGCACAATCACGAGGACCGGCTTTTAGATACAAAGGTACATGATCTGACCGAAGAGGTGTTTTAAAGCATTGAAGACCGTGATGCTGCTTAGGCTTTGAACTAAAACACTATAAAGCTAAATTTTATGCCAGTTTTGCGGCTAAATGGGTGAAGGGGGAGACCTGGGATTTGAACCCTGAACCAATGGAACCCGAGTTGGACACTCAATGTGCTATCAGCTCAGCCAGAATATCAACTACAATTAAACATTTAATTTAAATGGCGTGCACAAGTAAACTATAGAATATACTTAATTATTCAACTGAGAACATTCCTATTACAGGTACATAATTTACTTCATATTCTATCCTAAATCCTATTCTATCCACGCTTCTATCTAATCATAAAGCAGCAGTGGGCAAACTCGGGCCCGCGGGCGAATTTAGAGCTGAGATTTTGGCCTGCCGAGACTTCAGTTGTTTGGCCCATCATCCTTTAACTGATTAAAAATAAGTTTTAGCAGATTAATAATCAGTTTTAACTGAATAATATCAGTTTTAACTGATTAAAATCGGTTTTAACCGATCCAAAATACGATATATTGACAATGTGAAATCTGAAGTTTTGAAAAGTTGGTCTTTAGATTTTTTTTGTAAAAATTGTGGCCTGCAGATTTTTTTTAGATTAAAAGTGGCCCACGGATTTAAAAGTTTGTCCACGACTGTCCTAAAGCTAGAAAATTAATCTGGAATAGTAAATTAAGTACACAATACACATACCTCAAAATTGATCGAGTTGACATGTAACACTTTATATATAAACTCTGTTTATTATATATATATAAACAGTACGCCCATACGGAATATGCTCGAATATATATCTGTGAGCGCCTATAAAACTAATCAATAATTATAATAAAACAAAGAAATGTGTTCATTCACATTCTGTTGAAGTTACAGTAAATTCGATCCACTATCCTACAGACTAACATTAACAGAATTCGCATAACAAAGACGTAAAAAGTAGAAAACTTAAGATGATTTAATTAATTCTTTTAAAAATGCGAATTTAACATCAGGTTTGCGGCTTGAGGACTCCATCAGTGACGGGAGAGCCCTGGGATTCTAACCGCAGTATTAATGATACGCAGTCCAGTCACCTAACCATTACACAAAGTTGTAGCTCTTGCCAGGTCTCATTATTAGAACATTAATTAATACACCAACACTCATAAGTAGCCTTCACATTACTTATTAGAAAGTAAAGTCCACGGAACGCACAACACTCGTGCAAAACACTTTACTGTACAATATTGATCATCAATTTTACTTCAACTGAAATTAAACTCTGATTAACTTGCTTCTAAATTACATCAACCTAATCAAAATGACTTAATTAACACTTGTCGCTTCAAAAACTACTCTATAATTATATTTAATCAATCAATTAATAGATGGATCATAACTTATTAAATTTGAGTAGATCAACTTTTTTCTAAATTACAGTCCAACAAAAATTTCAAAATATTTTGCATTCCATCTTCCATATATATCATCTGTTAATTATAACAAACTACGCTACTTAATTAACCAATCAATAGGTAGATAATAACTTAACCAATTAGGGTAGATTCGATTAGAGTAGATTAAGCCTTAACTTCCTCATATTTAAGCAACTAGGGATAATTCCAATAAACTTTAACTGAACTTTACAAAAGAACTAAACTATCAATCAATCAATCAATCACCATCATCAGTAGCGCACTGTCTATTTTATCATCCACAATAATACCTGGGCCCAACACCGTTTTTGCAACAATTGCTTCTTCTTAGCATCTCGCCATAATTATCAAAAAAATTGTGCATATCAAACATAAACCTGTCACTGGTCCAGTTAATTGGCTCTGGACTTCACATAAAGAGAAAAGTGCTGTTAAACTAAACAGAAAACATGTTGTCCTTTTCTAGACTATGCAGCCCACCTTGCAACATAAAAAAGAAAACCTCGTCTGCTTTGTTGCCCAAAAGCACACCAGCAATGGATGAGCCCTTATTAGAACCGAGCACCTATTGACTTGCACTCGTCACGTTTATCCGATGCACCAAGCGGCTCAATGATCTGTTGTTCCTAAAATGATCGTTACTTCACGGATCACAAGCTCATTAGTCTCATCTGTTTCCTTTGTTGACTGAAATTAAACTGCCGATCTGCCCTCCCCATAATTAATTAAACTAAACTGCTGACCTCCCCCTATTAATTACACTACCATGCTTCTGTTAATTGTAACGCTACACTGCTGACCTGCCCATTCGACTCTCTTTCTCAGATTTATCCATCACCGCCGCTCTTCTCTGCATCATCAATGTCTGCTGTCGCACACGATTCCTGCGCGTGTTCTGAATTCTCATCTGTGCGTCGTAGCACACAACACATGCACCCTCTCGTGCAACACATGTGCTAGCGTGCGCGTCTGCGAATGCACGCAGTTCTACGCAAATGGCGCAGGAGAACAGCGAGCATGTACGCGAGTGTTCTATAGCCTTGTGCATCCTAGCGCACCATTCACGAGAACAGTCTATACCGAGTTGACACACTGACGAGTGTTCGAAAGCAATGATTCTACCGCGCCGTGGCTCACACACCCCTCCCTTACCCTCATCCACCCCGGCGCTGCAGTCCAGCTTGTCTGTCGGTCGCACGGTAGAGGGTAGTAGGGAGGCTGAAGCTCTTTGAGAGGAAAAACTGAACGCCGGTTTGACATAGGACTTGGATTTGTTGTTCGTTAACCGTTCCAGCGGATGTTCGTGGGTGATGATATCGTAGCATGCAGCACAGACCGCATAGCCATCCTGTTCATACCACATGATAATAATAACATTAATAATAAATAAAGATTTAACAGCCATTTCCTTATCCAGGGGTGATGTCCGGGACGTAGACATAGTTTCGCGACAAAATGGCTACATCAGAGGCGGAAGAGCTCTTTGATTTGAACTTTGAAACTATGGAATCTGATTCAGACGCTTAACTCAACTTAACCAATAGGCAACAAATGTGCATTTTGAAACAAGAAACTAAATGTAATTCAAGCCAACAACTTCTCGTTACACGGTATTAGACAATGCTAAATTGTATATTGAAATTTATTACATGGTACCAGGTACGGTAGTTTAAGCTTTTAACTTGAATGTAAGAAAATAGACATATTCCATCAATTGAACATACAAAACTTTATGGATAATTGCTTCTAGTTTGATAATGAAAACACTCGATAAATTCCGTTCGACTTCCACAAGTTGAAGGGAGTACTTTTCATCCAAGGATTGAAAAAATAGCTAGATTGTATAGCAACACTACAAGTATAGTACACAGGTTGTACTACACATACAGTGCACACATGAAGTAAACATGTACCACAGTACGTATCTCAAACACAGTACAAGTGTACAACATATACACATAGCACAAAGTACATATGTACTAGGGTACTTACCGTACACACAGTACACGTGTACTCAGCAGGTGACGTGTTGTTGTTGTTATGTGTTTGTTTACCCGCACACTCCCTACACATCACACATTGTCTCTCCCACTCAGCCTCCAGTATCTCTCTGTGTACCTCATACAGGAGCACCAGCGTACTGTACATGGCCCTCCTCAAGCTGCTGAACTCACAGTGTTCGTCTCGAGCCATCAGTAAAAAGTTGCCTCGGACCTCCATCAGCTCAGAGCACACCAACCCGTCCGGGTCCCGCACGGGATTGACCGGGGCATCGGGGCGCTGCAGTAGCACTACAAAGAAGCTCTGAAACAATAAAAATGATGAAATTATATATATTTAATCTCTGATTAACTCTGGGTTGTTTACCAGCCATCAAATTAAAGAGTTTAATTGCTTTCTACAAATATTTTACAAGTAGGATATCCATGCAACATTAAATAATAACAAGGAAGGTGAGACCAGTAAAACTAAATAACACACTTATGATTTAAACTAATTGCATGCATTAAAACTATAACTACGGTAAAGACTACATTTGAGACCGCTACATTAAAAGTCAATGTTATTGTTACAAGTCAAAGTCAGGCAATGGATTAGAAAATATCTAGCTTGAAAGAATTCAACGAGAACATCCGATAGACTGATATGAACAAAGTCGGATTAAACTTTCACGAAAGTGACGAGAAACTGGCAAGAGAAGTCCCGACATAGTTCTGTCCCTAACATCGCCTTCGGGTGAGGAACCGGACGTTAAATCCTCATTGAACTAAATTATATTGTATTCCCAGAAACCCAGCGAGATATGGCAAACCTCTTTATGCCGACTGATTGCCTGCATGAGTTTAGAGTTGAGATCACAGGGACCGGATATAACCGCCGCCTTCTTCTTTCCTCCTTGTTTCTTCTGCTTCTTTGACTTTGAATTCTTCTTCTTACTCGACTTCTTCTTGGCCACCGCAGATTTGGAAACGACTGCCATGGATTGAACCTCAATGGTCTCGGTTGATTCAAAGACTTCGTCTGATGCAGGAGATGAAACCATAACGACACATTCAACAGTTTCCATTGTAGGAGTATCTAACCCGTTGAATGACTCGACGCGTTCAACAATAGAATTGTTATCGTCTGCTATTACCAGATCACTACTCGATGATCCAGTTGAAGAGGCTTTTGTTGCGTGTAGAGGACCTGAGAAGTGGCCCTCCATTGTTGGCGTCATTAGATCACCTTCAATTATTGGGGTCAGGCCGGGGGAAGCCACTCCACTGTCACACTCAAACATAGACGACAAACTTTCTGTGACTGAAACATAGTCGCTAGCAGCGAGTGCAGATGAACTGTTTTCATTTGTTGCAGAGTCCTCACCCGGAAGTGTTAGTGCTGGCTTTAGATCACCTATCAGCTCCTCCAGAGTAGAGACCCAGAAATCCCCGTCAAAGTACGGCAAACAGTCCGCCGTCCTGATGCCACGAAGTAGCACGTCGTCGTACAGGTCCTGTATAAAATATAAGTAGTCATAAATATTGATATTTCTTATTTCCCTTAATAATAGTAGAGACAAAAAGGTGTCAATAAGCATTATAATATTAGGACTATCTCTATCATGATCAAACAGAGCTCAGAAGACTATTTTAATTGTTTTATACTAGTATTATTATCATTATTTTTTTTTAATGCCCTGGGTGGTAAATGACCCTGGGCTAAAAAATTATATAAAATAGATTTTATTATGTTAAAAAAAGAAGTATAGATCAAATATAGCAATTAGAATAAATCTCTTGTACTCTAGAATGCCATGTCGCTAAAAGTGCAGCAGAAACAAAATCGCGTTGTAGCGTTAGATTGGCTTGAACAACCGCTGCCACATGAAAGTCTTCTCGCAATTGTCGCCGGTGATGGCATGGTCCTTCTGCCAACCTTGTCTATAACGAGTTCATTGATAATAATTTTTATTTTTATTTTTATTATCTTATAATTACACTATGTACACAATATAAACAATCAAGAGAAATGACGAGGTGATTTTGCGTTATTGTACTCAGTGACTGCTTTCATCAGCTTCGATGAAACATGCAAATTTCTGTTGGTCTATTCTCAAGTTGTATTCTCGGATCAACCAGAGAATACAATGTTCAGTACAAAGTGCCCAACGGGTGTACAACACAGTCCATAAACAAATACTAATCAAATAGAAATTCATGATGAAGATAAAATATATGAAAACGAATATACAGTTATTTCCAGTATCATCAACAGTGCAGCTATTTTAAATTCTACCATAGTAACACATGATATCTAAAGAGAGATCCTACCCTATAGGAATATATAGCTCCGTCCTTGATGCCCTTGTCGAACAGTTTGATGTACCAATCCTGGAGACGTTTGGGACGCGGCACTCGCTGATCTGTCGGGTGACAGTTGAATATATAGTCGTCTCCCTCGGCAGGTGGGCAAGCCCATATGTGCATCGACTCAAATCTGTCATCAACATGCATCAATCTAGTTTAATCAACGTTCAATGACAATTACATGAATAAATGTAGGAATTTAATCAATTTAGAATAAAATATAAATAAAGAAGAACAAATTAAGATAAATCAAGGTATCAATGTTAGCATTCTATGTCAAGATATTGAAGAAAAAGATTCACTTGAGGTCGAATGACCAAATTTTAATATTCTAATGTATGTTCAGCAATAATTCAAATCTAATCGGACAGCATTTATGCTTTAATGTTCAATTCATCATCTGAAGACGCTATCAGGGACGTCTCGGACAGCGTATATTAAACCAGGTGGTCCAACTAAAAGAACGAAAATATATGTTGAAAGATAGAAGATCAAACATTGTGCCAGTATATTAATCAATTAAAATATTGATTGTATCCCATTAAACCCATTAAGACATTAATTAATTAATACAAATATCCAATGAGGAAAGGAAGGAGTCTGGAGTTTGTAAAAGAACGAAAGGTTGTCACAGGAATGAAGATGTAACCAATAGTCTACTAGAGAAATATTATGGACATCAGAGTACAAATAATCTTACCCATGCTGCTTGAGGTACATCATGTAACCACCGAGCACTTCAAAATACACAGAAGTTCTCAGCTCTTTGGGTTTGAAGAAGTTAACACTGTCCATGTAAGCCAGGTACACGCGACTGCTCACACACAATCAATCAACCATCATAATATGTATTACAACAAATAGTTTCACTTCATAACCCGAAACAATAATAACTCTGAGAAAGTTAGTACAATAAATTTTTATTTTACTAACTTTCTCAAAGTTACTGTATTTTGTGCATTTTATATTCACGCTTATGTTTGAATAAATATTATACATTTATCTGTCATGTCTGGCACAAGACATATATTTACAGAAACCTCAGGAGCATGCACTATATAGCATAGAAGATATTTTAATTAGTGCCGTTAAGCAGCCAGGTTACACACGTAAATAATTATAATTATATCGTGATGACGCTAACGGTGCAAAGATGGAAGTTAAGAAACACATTCAGACCGAGAGAGGAAAAAATTACGTGAGGATATTAGACAAACGTACACGTACACTCGTTAATGTCTATTTGTGATTGCTTACCCTATGTAATGTGTGCCTGCAAGTATCTTGTAAAATATACTGCATGATATACAATAAACATTAAACATAATATAATTATAATCCAGAGCAAGAAATAAGAGAAAACGTGAGACATACTTGCGATTTGGCAGAGGACACTCGGGCCCATACTCCTGCGTGTGAAGTACAAAGAAGCACACGTCCCCCTCCACGTTGCTCTCCTGACCCCCCACCCCTCCCCTCACATCCCCCCTCCTCCGCACCTCCTGGAACACCCCGATAGTCTTAGCGACATAAGGAAACTCCACCGGTCCCGCGGGGTGCTGGGCCCTCATACCAGGTCGCACCTCCGTGGTCTTATTAGACACAGAGAGGACACGTACGTGCACAGTGTCCGCTAGTGCGCCACTACCTCTCGTGCGCAGCATTGTACGAACTCTGCGCTCCAGGTATAAGCCAAGTCTTGAACATGGAAGATCTGAAAACAGATTCAATATACATATAGAAACGTAGCGCAGAAAATTAGCGCATAATTATTTTAATAGTGCGTATATGTTTAAGAAACAATTAACACAATCCTACACAATCTACAGCAAAACATATTTTCATGCAAATACATGTAAAATTAATAAATTTATTCGACCCAACATATAGTCAGTCATCTTTGTTAAAACAGAGTAAAAACACAAAGCAATGTTCAATAATACAATGTTGATACACAGCATGTCAAAATACTATATAGTGAATATAATACTAACCATTAATACAAGTATTCAATAAATTGTAATATGCTAAAATAAATACGCTACTCTCACTCAGTCTCTAAAAAAGTTAAATTAACTTGGATTTCCATTGCGATACAATAAATATAGAATGAGATGATACAAACTTTTAGATGTGTATTTGTTAAATGGCCGGAGATGTCCCTGTGACTGACAGTAGAGACAAATGAAACCATTGGGCCAGATTTCGTCTATGTGCAGGGAACAGATTGTGTGCTGGCGACGGCCACATCGTGCACAAACCGCTAATCTGCAACATGTAACGGTAAAACACAAGAATAAGCAACGAAGACTTATTGATACTTGAATGTATCACAATTTATATTTCTTAATACAGCATTGAAGCAAATTATTAATAGAAAATACCGCATCTGTATTTACTAATACAGCAAATAATCCTTAAGAAAGAGTTAACATCTCTTCAATATTGTTAAACTAAAATTACTAATGCCAGTATTAGCTACAAAAAATATTAGCAATGAAATAAATACTATTTATAATAAAGGAGCTTAAAACTTGCATTAAAATCATATTTAAACGGTTATATCAGAAAACTTAAAAAATAGGGGTGTAAGACCATCGCGAGAAAACCATAAATGCAACAAATATTTATAGTATTTACAGACCTGGCCAAATCATTAGAAACACTGTTAAAATCTGCTCAAAAGTGTTTAGAATTATTTTACAATGCTCTGGACTATTGCAAAATGTGTTTTTTGAATTGTGTGTGATCTCTGTTTATAGGTGAAGGTAAAAAAATTATTGTATTCTTTTTCTAAACTTTTTTAAAAACTGAAAATGAGTCAATTCAAAAATTTAACTCAGCAGAAAGTTTCTGCTGGAAAAACGTTGATAGAAGCAGCGCTACAGTCAGAGGGGGAAAAACGTTGACAGAAGCAGCGCTACAGTCAGAGGGAGATTAGTACGAAATCATGAAATGTAACATTTCTGTACATTTAGCTAATCGATTTAAAAATAATAATTAGATATTGGTCAAGATTTCTGTGCAGGATCAAAATTTAAAGAACCAGGAACAGGCAGCATAGCGAAACACACCATTGCGTTTCTTAGACAACAGAACATCAAGTTGCTAATCTGGTCTGGCAATTCACCGGATTCATATCCGTTAGAAACTATTGGCATCTCCTTTGTCAATTCAATGAAACCCATCACTAATATCGAATGCATAATGCATACTGGGATCACGATCAAGACATTAGTTACATGTACCCGCGTCTGATACAAGGAATGCTCAAAAGTGTTGCTCAAGTAATCATCTATCAGGGTGGCTACACAAAGTATTGGCAGCCGAGTCCAATAGCAATTGGTAGGGTATGATCCACTGCAGTTGACAAGCATACTAATGCAATGATAAATGACATACCCTGAGCTAGGTGTAGATTCTTGCATGAAAATGTCATGTAGTTCGGCTAAAATATTGTTACAATTTTCACAAAATTGCATTTTGAATTTTTTTTTGGATGGTACCAATGTTTCATCATAATATAGTATAAACAACTTGTAATTACTAATCAAGTGAGTTCTAGCCAAGGAAACGCACTCTAAATGCTAAATTCAGTGTTTTTAATGATTTTTGCAAGTGTTTCTAATGATCTGGCCAGCACTGTAGTAGCCTACAAACCTCTCTGGTTGTACTTCTATGTTCTTTAGCTTCACAAAGAGCTCTCTGCCGATCAATCTAAACAACAATTAATCTCCAGGCAATACATCACAAGAAAACAATTAGTATCATCTTATACATACTGCATCGGCGTACAATTATTTCTGTTTATGCTTTTGGTACATAAGATTGAATTTCTTCATGTAAAACTACGATTTTATAAGCTCCAATAACCAATGAATTTACAGCGACTCACACATTGAAATTATTTATGTATGTCCGTCACTGACTGTGTCCTTGGATAAGGAAACAGACTTAGCTTTAACTATGGCTTTTTCTTACAACACATTGAAGCCAGCACTTATGATGCGTGGTAATGTGCATTATTGACCAACCTGATTCTTCAATCCTGTATTATATGTTCTGTATCGGAGATGATTTGTTTGTAAAGGAATTGCCTAGGTTATTTATGAAAGATCTACGCATCATATATATAAAAAAACTGCTATTCTGTCACAGTGTCATATGTCTTATTCAGTCTTTGTAGATAATTATATGAAGCCGCCCATCCATTACACATTTACATACGTCTCGCATTGAGACATGAAGGGTGCAATTAGCATTGAAGTTGTAGTATCAGGGTATTGAAAGGGAGAGGGAAGTGGATCTCCCAAGAAAGTTTTTGAATGCTATGTAGACAGCCTTTAATAAAGGCTTTCATACTAGTTTACTATAATTATCATTAAGATAAAGAATTAAGATAAAGAACTTACAGCGGAGCCTGTGTCGAGTCTTCTATGATTGATACTTTGGCACTGTTCCCTTCCAGAAAACAATGCTCACATAGTACGTACCTACAACACAGTAGTAAATAATAATTATAGACATTACTAGTTCTCTCCAGAGATGTATAAACTATACAATACACAATGGTTAAATTGGAAGTCATGGGGCCCTGGAATGCTAATGGCAATTATTGTCTGAGACCCGGAACGCTAATGATTATTTTTTCTGAGCCCCGGAACGCTGATGGCTTTTCTGCTTGGCCCCAGAATGGCGTTCTGCCGCGATCCACCTCAATTTAACCACTGACAATACATATGCTTTAAATACTCAATTTATCAAACTAGTCTAACTGTAATTTCAATAGTAATTCAATCAAGTTTGAATATAATCATTATTTGATAACATTGAATTGATTTTTAAAAACTTTTATAGAACAAAATATTTCAGCAAATAAACTTCTTCAGTCGATTTATATTTATACATTAGAACAGAATAACAACATAACATAAAGTGCAAAAACTAGTGAGATTGAAATGAATTTCTTTCTCTTCATCCTATGCATATTATATGCAGGACTGCAGGTGTTTTCTGGTGATTGAAAATTAAAACTGCCGATTGGAGTATATTTCACCTGGGGCACCCAACCGGACTGACGAACCGATAAAGAATGATTAATCTTCATTATTTGATTGATGATTAATTGATTAATAATTCACTAATAACGTTTTCCACATGATAACTAGCATGTGCGTTTGTCACGTGTAAATAGTCTAAATAAGGAAACTTTACAAACAAAATCGATTTTTAAATAACAAAAACTCACTTATCGCAGCTGTAGTACCAGGAGTACGGTGGAATGCTGCAGAGAGGACGACCCCAACATGGCAGAGTTACGGGAGAGAATGTGTACGCCACGGCACAGCAGTAGCCAAACCTCTTCATCACCGGTGCCATACAGTCAGCTGCAAACCGTGATAACTGTTCAGACAACAACAATTAGGCAACTTAAATAAAAGTTTAGCATTAATTCTGATAGAATTTTTACAACATATTATTTATCAATAAGCAATTTAGGTTCAGTTTACAAATGATGTTAAATGACTTTTTCAATATAGCATAACATTGGGGAAAATATTACTAACCCTTATTTTAATTGTCATTTATAAACACACAATATGCCATAGGTGTTATTCATTCATAAAAATAACTTCTCCATTTATACACTATTAAGAATAAAGCATTCGGTAAAGTGCACAAGTTACATTATACAATGTCAATACCTTTATGCACATCTTGAAGACTTTAGTGTTGCGCCTGTTATACGTCCAGCAGTTGTTGAACATGAGATAAAGGTCATCGATGAAGAGCCAGGGGTCGTTGTACTCGAGTCTATCCAACTTCTGCTTGATCGTAGACAGGTCAATTGGATTGGCAATGATCTCGTAGTAATCCTGCGTAGAAAATATTAATAGAAAATAGTAAAATACAGAACACAAGTTAATCAATCAGTCAAGCAATCAATGCATGCTAAGTTATCTTAGGACGACAAATGGATTGTCCCTAGCATCATACGAACCTTAGAAACAAACAGAAAATTGTACAACAAATAATCAAATATACAATACAATACAATTACGAGTTTAAGGTCCGTTTCATCATCTGACGACGATATAAGGGACGATATATAGAGGAGATTTTCAATTTCGCATATCTAAGTTGTTATAAATTCAGAGAATTGTAAGTATCGTACAACCAATCAGAATGAATACCGGGTTCCATTATCGTCCTGCTGTAGAATTTATTGATGCGTCAATGCGTCAGGACTGAGGCATCAACCAGAGATGATATATTTCATTCAAACACATGAGTGTGGAAGAAGTGGAAGCAGCAGTACTAATAAGAAAACAGAGTCAGAGCTAATTTTGATATAGTAATACATCTTAATAATCTACAACATGGGTGCACAAATCACGGCATGCGGCCCGCTGAGCCTTGCCTTGCGGCCCGCCAAGGACTGGCATTAATAACAAATTAAATTTTATGCGGCCCTTCGGCTCATCAAGGTTGTGCACCACTGATCTGTAACAACTAATACGGTCAATCATATTAATGAACATTGTATTATTGCTTTTTTATAAAGAACAGAAATTAATGCAGAATCAAACAAGAGTCAATAATTAAGTATCACGAGAGAGTTTCAACTATATTAAATTTTATATTGCAAGAAATGCATACATATATGACTATTTAAGAAGACATAGAGGCTATAATCATACAGATCACAGATATAAATACCAACAATCATTTATACCAACAAATCGCAGAGACAGAACTAACTCGCCAGCAAAAAAAATAAGTAATTTATGTATGTACCAGTATGTAAATTTGCACAACTGGTTTTAAACAACATAGATCAGTAGTTCTCAACCAGAAGCTCGCAGACCACTTCAAATGTGGTGTCTCAGTCGTGTACCATTGGCGCCCAAATATGCATTTATAAAACGTTCAATTTTACTTCAGCAAATTTAGAACAACTCCAGCTAGGCTACATCTAATACTATGACTATATACCGGTGTTCAGGTACAAGTCTATGTTCTACTACAAAGTTGTTTGAAAGTTACAACTTCGTGAAATGGACAACATATGCCTGAAAATTGTTTAATTTAGAAGGCAATAAGTTTTAAGTTAAACTCTCACGGACCACCAGGAAATGTTTTTGGATCACTAAACCACAGGTTGAGAAATGCTGGTATAGGCTAACACGGAATTATGTCAGTTAGCGGCCTAATGGCCACATCAGTGACTGGAGAGCCCCGAGATTCAAAACGTCAACCAATGGAACCCGAATTGGAAACTCAACCGATGCACTATCGGCTCAGCCATGTGCAATCGGCTTCGATAGTCCAACGATAGCAGTCCAAATGCATCTACCAATTCAAATTATTTACAAAGCAACCATTTATCAAATTGATATTTTTATAGTGAGTTACATGAATTAGGTCACTGACCGGACACTGTAACTGAACCGTGTCAACCGGCAGACGGAACGGAATGGACTCTGGTTTAGCGCAGATCTGATTCAGCGTTGGAGCCAGCGCACGACACAGGTGTTTAGCATCCCACACTGTAACAGCAGCATCACCAAGCATCATCATTAGCATCACCAAGTTTAGCATCACAAAGCACCATTAGCATCACCAAACATCATTATCAGCATTGATCACCAACATTAGGAAAGAACCATCAATCTCGGTCCCGGTTGGGTGGCTGAGTCGATCGCAAGCTTGCCTGATAAGCAGGTCATGGGCTTGATTCCCAGCCGGGTCTGTCTCTGACATTATCCTAGGATACGGAAACAGACATTAAACTTAGCTTTACAGCGTCATCAATTTAGCAAAATCAAGCATAGTTGTTAGTGCAAAACTGTCATAACCCCAAATCAGCATTTTTGAACGGCTTTGCGAATTGTTACAAGCACCGATATATACTACCATATTTGATTCGGTCTTCGAAGAATTGTGAATCTTTTTTTCAAATACGACAATACAGAGAGATGCGCATTGATCAACAATCTCATTTGTATATGGACAATAGGTTATATTATAGGTCTCCCAGGTTCATACTGAGTTTAGACAGTTTTGCAATAATCCAACAACTTAACACTGTACAGTCTACATCATATACTAACAGACATACCAGTCAATAAATAAATATATTTACAAAGCCCCGCATTATTCAAACAGACACAGCGCACTAATTTGACAATGGAGAGTCAAATAGTCTTGCAGACAGAGGCCACAATTGTTGTGGCAATCTAGACCGATGGAAATCAGTAACTTGAAAGACCAATTGGTCTAATCATGCCTCCCCACTGACATATCTGCTTAGACGCCTCCTACAAACCTGGTGTTGTCGGTAGGTTCAATTTAAAATTTAAAAAGTATTAATCTTACAATCGCCAGCACCTGGCCATATACTGCAACAAAAATACAAAAAATCATCACAATACAACCACTGCACATTCAAATTGGTGCAATTACAAACACTCATCTGGCTAATTTTAAAAGCATCTGATAGAAAGTAAGTACAACCCAACAATTCGATTTATATAAAAATATCTCCTTATTCCTCAAAGCTAACATACTGCATATATATATTATATATATATATATAGATCTCGACCAATCATATAAAGGCCCATTAATGACATGTGAGCACAATGCAGCAAGAAAGTTGATCTGGATGAGAAAGAATCATGAAGCAATGCCGTCAGTTGTCGGTAATATCATTACATACAATTCCATGTCTAGTTTAAATTGTGCAATCAATTTCTACATTACCAACAATGCAAAATATTTCAAAGGCAATTAGTTTATTACGTAATCTTAATGAAGCTAGATCTTAAGAATTTACAAATGCAGGAATTTTCACTAATCATTGTTTAGAATCAACTCAAAGAACAACAAGATAAATTAATTTAAGCAGATAATACTACTTACCTATAGGAGCACCGGGTTGTCGCGTTCCCTTAACCACTACACCGTTGACTTCTACCGCTGCTGTGACTGGACCGGTGAGGTGGATGCGGGGTGGACAATCTCCCGATCCATTGAATTTATAAGCAGAGTTACCGTACGGCGCAGAATTAGACGAGAATCTTACATTACATTGACCAGAATGATTTGTACCGTTAATCTTACATGATTTATCCAACAATTCCACGCCATTGTTTCTACTCGGGTACCCGTTAGACGGTCGAAAGGCCGCATGAGGCAATATAGCCGAACCGGGAGCATGTGACGCTATTTGAGACCTGTAACAGTTTGAATTTTTACCGTTTATTCCACACGTTACGCTACTGGATAATCCTAGATCAATCCCATTTGAGTGCACTATAATATTATCCTTCTTCGATGTAAATCCATTCACTGGAGAGGTCCCATGTTTCAACGGATTCGAGGATTCTACGTTGACGGGAGTAGAAAGATTTCTATACGTGACTTTGTCTCCGGTAGCTTCATCCGTTACATCTATGGACTCGTCTTCACAGGAATTCTGCACAAATACAAATTTATAAATGTGATTACAGAATTTTTTAATATGTTAGGGATGATTATACAGCAAATTAGAGACCAATTAAATATTTTTCGTCTCTAATATACATTGCAGAATCTCATATCTGCAAAATCTATATGCTTTTCATAGATCCCAAGAGGTGGATGTTAAGTGGTAATGAAACCCTTACTAAGGTCCTGCACTTTGAGAAAATGTCAAAATAAATCCTAGTAGCACAGTCAAACGAGCATTTATAACTTTTTCAAACTAATCCTCAAATAAAATAATAAAATACAAGCATCGCATGAACAACATCTATTGAGAACCGATTATTTCTAGTTGAACATAGAAAATAACAGCAACAATTACAGCAAGTAGAAGAACTGTGTCAGCTCCGGCAAACTTGAAAAGAGACCACCCAAAAAGCAAAACGTGTTTCGTAGAAGCCGGCTCACGGAGTCAATAAGGAAGATTACGGAGACCCACCTAAGACAACAAAGAGAGAGAGCTGTGCGTGTGCGGAGAGTACTTACAGCTAGATGTTTTCCACTGCCCGAGGGTACAGTAGGAGTAACGTTGTGTTGTACCATCGTCAATCGTTCCTCCTCTCTGGTGATCAGCACAGGACCGCACACCACACAGTGTGGGCTGCCACACTGAGCCCAGTGTCTGATGATGCCCTTAGTGCTCCCACAGTGCACCTCTACACATACAATAAAGGTTTATAGTCAGTGTCATCACCTGATACTGATATCAGGGTCCACATAGGAAGAACATCTACACCGGGTTCAGCATCTTACGACACTCCTCATGCTGGAACCGGTTAACTCTGCTCACGATAGTCCTAATGTCATATACCTAAAAATCTGTTGATCAATCTGTCGATTACCATCTGTCTAATGCTACTTTAATATTTATCAATTCAATATAGCAACTAGCTTAATCTTACTTAATTATTCCAAGTTGTAACACAAAATAGCAGACTTACCAGGGCACTTTTGATCAGTGCAGCCTGCAGCGTGTGAGAGCACTTTCTTCATGATGCCACAGTTGAGCACGTGACATCTCTCCCTGCCCGCGCTAGCGTGCTGCACGCAATCCTGCGCGTGCAGCAGTATCGTGAGCTGCAGGCGAAGAATCCTCGTCCTTTCCTTCTTGTCGTGTGCACCATCGCCACCGCCATTTGTCATGTGTTGTGGTTTGTGTTGAGCTGAGCAAGTAAAGATAAATTATATATCAAAATGGAAATGCCATTGTAATAGGACAAATTATATTTATCAATGCAAATTGGAAATTCTAATGTAATGGTTCAAAGCAACTAAGATGACCAATCAAAGATATAGACCTAAATATAAACATGCAAAGAGTAAACATAGTTCAATCTGCTCAGTGCTCATGAATACAAAATTAATTTACAAGTTTCAATTGCAACAACTCTTGAAAAAAGTAACTTAGTAAGTACTACACATACAGGCATCAATTTTGGAAGACGG
>JAQFZF010000134.1:0-21969 GCA_034695365.1 Enchytraeus norvegicus
TTTAGCCTAAGTAGTTGTATGGGTCTTAAACAAGCATCTGATGCTTCCTGACCCTGGGATGTTATGTTATGTTATGACAGCATTTAGCAATATGTTAAAATTATAAATTCCATGCTAAAATAATAGGCACGGTCTGTACAAAGCCAAAATCCAGATGATCAGCCCTGGTATGTAGAAATTAGAACGAACCAGATGTTTGCTCTGATAAGTACGTGACTACGTGTATAGTGGTATATTTGGGAAATTTTTAAAGGAGGGAATATCGTTTGGAGCGTACTAATTTTTTTGGAGCGTAGTTAGCTCTGCACGTGTAATTTAGAGTTTTATCAGAAATATTCGAGCGGAGCGAGCAAATGTATTTATTAACTCGCTCCACTCTCGCTATTTGTACATCTTTTGGAGAGAACCAAATTTGTTCTTGATGAATCCCCGATAGATTTTTTCATGTTGAATGCTAGCATATTTCTAAATTGAAGAGGGAGGTGAGGCAAGTTGGTAAAATATGCAGATTAATATTTATTGCATAATTTTTCCACCGAGGGAGGGTCAAGCACAAGGTCTTTGGTCAAGCCCCTCTTAATTCGCCGCATTACCAGCGCCTGTACTCGTATGACTCTTGATCATCAAGCTAGGACAATTTCAACTGATCAGTTATTCATAATATTATCCACTTATTGAATCTTATAATTATTGAATCTTCGTTGCCTCATCTGATGACAATTGGGTAGTTTGAACAGATTGTAGTTGCACGTAGGCCTACCACTTGGGACTTCCCTGCGATCATATTCGAATGAGGAACCGAAAATTAAAATCTAATTGATTGACTGATTCAGGTATGAAACTAGTAAGACAACAATAGTAGCCTAGCTGCCTAGGGCTTCTAGGTTTTCAAAGTGCTAATTATAATCAAATTAGTTACCAGAATAATTCAAAGGTATATAGGCCCTATAGGGCCTACTCTAATAGACCTATATAAACTTATAATGGACATCAATAACACGGGTTGGTTAAATAAAACAACGTTCTATTGTTATAACAAATAATTTACGGTTACACTAATATCAAAATCAATTCTACAGAAGAATATACTATACTGCACATACATTCCCACGTATTCGTACAAACCAAGCAGGTCTTTATAGAAATCTTAACTAAACTGACTGAAAACAACATGCATTGGTTCACGGTTCGAATACTAGGGCTCGCCCGTCACTGATGTAGCCATTAGGCCGCGAAACTGACGTTAAATTCGGCTTTAGCCTTTATAGCAAAACTTAATTAAATTGACTGAAAAACAACATGCCGTGCAGCAGTTGCATTAGAATAATAATAAAAATTGGTTCTAATTAAGCAGTTTCTAATTACAGAATCAATGTGAACCAAAATGTTTAAAACTTATATGTTGCATACTTACAACAAAGCAAGAATACCTATGATTGAAGTTAAAGGTTTTGTTATACAAATAAAACAACAGAGAGCAGGTACACGGAATCTAATCCCAAACTACGAGTTACAACACACAGGTGACAATTTTCATTAATCCAATGACAAGATCGCCAGCCTCACAAATCCACACCATGATAAGCCACATCTGTGATAAATTTCTCAATCGTCTATAGCAGTCATCCACTACATAGTAGATCATTTAAATTACCCACCCTACTTGGGGATGGAGGCTTGGTTGGCCCATGGAACATCCGAGATTTTATTTGTGCACACAAATTGAACCAGCATACAACGCAAAATACTAGCGTGCTTTATTGAGGCACGGAGACCTGCCATATCATACCAGTGAAGAGTCAAGCAGCAAACATTCACTATCAACTGGCATAGAGTGGTTGACAAAACTCCATGCCAATCAAACATGGGTTTAACGCCAGTCTCGTCATCTGACGATGATAGCAGGAACATGAAGTATTATAATACCAGTATCATATAATACAACTGTCGTCAAGATATTGAAGATTAATCAGATTAATTCTCATACCTAGAAATTTGAAAGATAATTCGCTATTTGAAAGATTTCTTAATCGTTTGCTGGATAAAAATTTGGACAATTAAGCACTGCACAGTTAGGGGTGCGATTAAAGCCATTTTTAAAAGATAAATTTGCAAATTTTGACCAATTACATAATTGATTTAATGACGTTTTACATCACTAGATAAGAAATTCTAGATTACTGGGACTGCAGAAAAATTAAACTTGTATTTCTTACGTCAAACACTGTAACAAAAATGAAAGAAATTAATGCCAATACAATGAGCTACAATGCACACTTATTAACATTGAAATCACACAAGAATAATACAATTGAATAATAATCGTTTAATTGTAATAAAAGCAACGTAATACTAGCTAAGTTCAATAACAGTAGTTACAGAAGTCCATAAAAGTTTTAGAGGTAGGCCTATACAAGCACAAGAAATATATAATCATTCAAGTCCCTACTGTTCCATGGAATCCATATATTTGCTAGGTTATGATACAAACTTCAATTTCGAGAAATGACATTTTAACAAATATACATAGGCCTACTACCAAGTATTACTAATATTGGAACTTAAATAGCAGTTATGAATTACCCATTAATACCCAAGTTCTTTTGTTGGAACATGCTTTTTGAATTAGGCCTACTTGCCTACCGGCGGATTGGAAAAAGGACTTAAATCTTTTGCATTGGCAGTAGAAGAAAGCAATAAATTATGTACACTACAACTACAATATCATGACAACAAATGGCAGTATTAACTTTTACAAGTAGTCTACTTCTGATTAGTAAATCAAGATAACAAAGAAGTAGGTAGCACTGAGTTTGTTTAACGTCACGGTTCAGAAGCACAAGGTTTCTTTTCAAGAAGGCTAAACACAATCAAGCAACTTCCGCCACAAATATTGATTTGAAGCAAATTAAAAAAAGAGAGTGTATTACAGCTTTCACTTCACAGAAGCACCCTGCAGTTTATTGCAGGACACCAAGCAGAGATGTGTTAACATCGTTTAACAAAGAAGTGGAATCAGTATCATACCTTTACTAACTTCTAATGGAAAGGAGGTGATTGGGATAAAGGATGATTGTTTATTTTTGTATTTTATTCTAACAACGTTTATGCAAATTGGGCTAGGTTATAAAATTCTACAAACAGAAATGGTAACGGTTGCACATTAGGCCTATATAGAAAAGATTTAACTTCACAACTCTATTACCACAGACCAAATCTAATAATGATAATAATAATAACTACTAATAGGTCTCATTCTATCATCGGCGATCAACGTGAGAAGGCCTTCCTGTGGCAACAGTTGTCAATAGCGCTTTAAAGCTACAATGCAGTTGGCATATGCTTTCGCGGCCCATTCGCTGAAATTGGCCGCGAATTCCAAAGATCAGGAGATTTATTTTAACTACTATATGTTATCAATACTTATTTTTTAAATAAGTACTTAAAGTAATACTTAAAAGTAATATAATCTATTTTATCTTATTTTTAAGACGAGTGTCATTTACCACCCAGGGCATAAACATAATTGCAATAGATATGCCATTGCTCTCGCATTCTAGTGAGAAATCCGGAATTAATTTCAGAATTCAGCTATTAAATCGATCATAAGTAACTAATCAGCAGAAAAATAACTGCAATAAATTAGCCAAGTGTAGATAAATACTAGAAATGAACAACAAAATACACTAATAATCATGTCAAGAGTTATACATTCAGTGCAAGAATGATGCATACAATAATACATGTCATTACTATACTACAAACCTTCAGCTATAATACACTAATATACAGCAGCAGTCAGCAAGGTATTTTAACAGCGATTAGACACGAACGTTAATTTTTAAGCTATCGGTAATCAATCTATCGATGTGTTCTATCACATCTTAGACATCCATCAGTGTGAGTTGGAGAATAAAAGTTTTAACATCATAGCTAGTACTTGAGGTTTATGGCTTATGAAAAGAAAGAGATAAAACGACGATGTATTTTTAGCACACCAATAAGTTAAACTTACCCTTAATTTGACGAATACTAAAACAGTGAATCATTCACTAATACGGATCGTTGTTGCAATGTGTAATGATGTCAGAATATCATTTGCACATATTTAACATGTTTATCATCAACATGTTTAGGCAGGACAAGATAACAAATCTGATGACAGAATTATTCACACAGCATACAAAACATAGTACATCATAGTGCTACGTTCCTTCAAAGTGAAATCTAGCATTATCTACAGCAGCAAATCTCACATCTTACACATAAGCTAATTGGCCCTGACCCAAGTTTATATCGTCCAGAATCTACTAAATGCTCCACTTTAATCTTACAACAATAACATAATTTAACAGAATCTATCTTTATAACATTACGTGAGATAAATACAGTTGCTGCCTCTCAGTGCATTATTTAGATTTTATTTTGTCACACAGTAGATAAAGCAATCAATCAATGTGAATTAAATGTCCATGTCATCATCTCACGATGACATCAGGAACAATGACAAGGTCGCTGCAATGTGCTGCATACTAGCACACATACATATGCACATGCTTCACATACCTTTAAAAATGCATTAACACATACATGTGTTAAACTTATACTTTATGCGATAACAAATGCTTCACGAATCTTCAACGTAAAGTAATTATTAAAGAAACTACTTACACTAGTTAGGTATGTCCAAGAAAGTTCAATACAGCTTCAATACACATATAAAATACACTTTTAGTACACAATACGCTTTTATAAGACTACAAACTGTAGCACACTAATTCCATCGAGCTTGTTAGTAATTGTACTGTAACTCGACAGTAGCATTAATGCAACAAGACGAGTCAGTAGATTCATTTGGTAATATTGTTGCATAAGATAGCTATACCGGTCATCTCATTATATTGAATTGATTCAGTTAACCCGTGTTGGTTCCTGTAAATTTGAGAATTTAGACAAACCACAAAACCGCACGTGTCGTAAGAGACGATTAACACAGATGCTGCAGTGAAGGGCTGAGTGGTCTGAGCCATGGGCTTTGTGTACTTTACCTTTGGTCGCTCAAATTTCAGATTTGCAGAGGTTCTTCCATGTCGTTTGTGGCATATGGTAGGTTAGGCTACCCTCCACTGTACAAAATTTGTGTCAATATTTGTGTCAAAATTTGTAGCATATGGTAGGTTAGGATACCCTGTCAGGACTTCACTGTACAAAAGCGCTTCCGAGACATAAATTAAGAGTCCACTATATGAGCTTCTGATAGAGTTACTATTTACAGAAACAAATATAACGCAATTATTGCACCACCATCATCAATGACAACAATGAGCACTATGAAACCAAGACCAAACTGACAAGCAGTATAATAAATATTATATAATGGTGCCATGCCAAAATCCAGAAAAATCAGTCCATGGATTAAGGTAAAAGAGAAGGAAGGCAACGATTTGGTCACGATTTGTGATCATTGGATAAAAAAATTAGATAAAGAAGGGAAGGTCATATAATATACACAGTAGACAGCCTACTACAGTTATAAGACATGAAATCTGTAAACTTTATAAATACACAGCGACTCTCGATATCTATCCAAACATAACATAATATATACAGCACCACTGCAATAGTGACTCATCACTTGTCTATCAACAGTCACCTAACTTCATCGTGAACGTAAAATGGAATATCACCAGTCTATGATTCGAACATCGCTGCATCAGTGAACTTATCCAGAATCAACTCACTGATTAAACACTCTCTTCAAATCTCAAAACTGCCAAAACTCTCCTCAAAGACTGACTAGTTGTTGACGCACCTGTAGTACTGTCTTCACAAGGATTGAGGATATAACAGATCCAGTGGTGCCCCCACTACACAATGCTTTCAGTCTCATCAGGCTCATCGTCTATAGTGATTATATGTTGCTCGTCTATTTTCACCGCCGACTGATTATTACCGGCCGCAGTGGGAGGAACAATCTTCTTCTGAGCATCAGCGACTTTTGCCGCGGCGGCCATTTGCACGATACTATTTATGAACGAGATTACTTCAGCGGCCTGAGGACCTGCACTAATATTGGGAGCAATATTGACACTCGTTAGACCAGTCGCAACAGTTTCGGTTTTAATCAAACTCTGATTTCTACTTCTTCCACCAGATTGAGAAGATGTTGAAGGACAAGTGTTCATAACATGACCAGTATTAACTGGTCTACGATTGGCTGCACAAGCGTTATTTGATTGATAAGCTGGCTTATGATTGGGTGTACAAGCGATTCGTGTTAGACCACCCGTAACAGCTTCACCTTTCACGTTAGCAATCATTCGATTTATATTTTGTCTAACCAACTGGTTAGATGCAGATGGAAAACACTTGAAAGAATTATCTTGAACTATATTAATACCAGGTTTATGAGAAATATTCACTTGTCTGCCCACTTGATTCTTGGTTTTGTTGACTTCAGTATCGCTAATTTCATCATCGATGGTAATTATCTCCGGCTCTCTAAGAGTAGACTTCTTTGCCCGCTTGTAGTCTCCAACGTCACGATTAGTAATTTCCATTTTCCTAACACTAACTGCTTTCTGAGTAGCAGATAAAATCACTTGGTTAAATCCAGTTGGAAGTATTTCAATGTTTTGAGCCGATTTCTTAAGGACACTTACGGCTGCTTGTGATTTAGAATTTACCACCATTTCGTTGCTGCTTGTTGCAATAACATTGTCACCTTGACAGGTAGGAAGATAGAGTACTTTAACAATACCTAATTGTTTACCCATAACTTCTCCACCGCTCCCAATTATATCACTAGGCTTACCTACTATACCAATTGCATTATCAATTAAGCTCGTGTTTCTCTTCGGCAATATATTTGACTGGGTTAGTCTACTGCTTGCTACAACTTCACGCATTCTTAGATTGCGCTTAGGCGTAGTAACTGCCTGTCTATATGTTAGAAGCTTCTTTATACTGTCAGTAGATTCATTAGGCTCGTCATCTAAAACAATTATATCCTGTACATTTATAGTACTTATTTCGGTCTCACTAGCGACACGCCTATTTATTTCTTTGTCACTACTGTTATCCGTTTCCACTGAAGTAGACATATTTCCTAGTTCATCTTTAGATGCCAGCACTTCAAAAGTTTGCGCACCTGCCATTTCATTTAGAATTGATGTGGGAGAACTCACTGTAACATTTTCTCTATCAGCCTTTGCTTCATCAGCATTCTCGCATACGTTAGGATTAGGTGCAGAATCGCTTTCGAATTGTCTAACGATTTCATTTGTCAATTCTTCGTCTTCTGCATTAATAGGCGAGTCTACAAAAATTATATCTAGCTCATTAATGGGAATTATTACTGCTCTCATGTTTTCACTAGCGACAGGCTGATCAATTTTCTTATCCATGATATTAGTTGCTTCCATGGCTAAACTTGAATTTTGAGATTCAACTCTATCTGATATCATTTCAATATTTTGATGGTTATCCTTATTAAGATCAGTTGTATGACTGATGCTCGATATACTAGCTGTGAATGAATTAGACATTACATGGAGCACATTCTTTGACTTTCCTTTATGGTTATTGCACATATGTCGCCTGAGACCACTCTTATCTGCGTAAGTCTTTGAACAATAAAGACATGAAACCCTTACTTTCCTCTTCTTCCTGTAATTTGGATTTTTGACAACATTACTACTATTATCATATAGAACCTCACTAGCACAGGCCAGGGACTTCATACTGTCGGCTAAGAAATCCCGATCTCTGTTATCCGATATACTGGGATCAGATATATCCAGTATTTGAGGGTTGTTTGGAATAGAAAAGCAGAGATTTGTCGTCTTCTTTGTGGTTAAATGCTGCTTTTGTACATGTCCACAGGGACTCGAACTGTTTGAATATTCTTTTGAACAATGTAGGCATGAAAATCTACCACCATCTAACATTCTGTAATCCTGATTTATGATAACACTGCTGCTAATATTTCCTTCCATAGCCTCACTGTAACGTGATATAGTCTGGATTTTATAGTCTGGATAATTCTTATTTTTGTCATCATCGATGATAGAAATATCTATAATTTCAGATTTGGCTTCTTTCTTTGGCGTCATCTCAGCAGCTGAATGTTGGCTCTGCATGTGTGTCTCGACTTCTTCCTTGCTTGTGTACAGGTTGCAACAAAGTGGACATGGAAATTTTCCAGTCTCCAAATCACCACCATACTGTTCCTCGTTCCAAGTATCACTGTTACACAATAAATATTCAGTTTCTAGAGTCTCCGTATCATCTGTGGTACCAACTGTATTTGTGCAACTCGATACACTAGGCTTGACTATATTTAACTGGTCTGCTTCTTCAAAAGTGCTTTGATTACAAGTTGAATGTTGGTTTTTTATATGTCTGTCAACATTCTGTTTATGTGAATATGTGTTTGAACAATATGGACAAGAAAATCTTCCATCCTCCAACTTTCTGTACACCAGATCTTTCGTGACACTAGTACTAGCTAGCACAACCTCATTTGCAAATGCCTTAGTTTTCATATTGAAATCTGCAAATCTGTCATCATCTAGGGATAAATCTGTCATTTGGGGTTCAGATCCATTTGATATGTTAATATTTGTTATCTCTGAATGTTGTGTTTTTACGTGTCTGTTTAAACCTAACATGCTAGCACACAAGCGTGAACAATGTGGACGTAAAAACTTATCAGCGTCCCAATCTTCATCTTTCTGTTCCTCATCAGAAGTATCACTACTACACTCTAAATTTTCCATTGCAGGAGATTCCATATAATATATAATATCATCTGTATTTATGTTCCTCGCTACGCTAGGCTTGGATACATTTAACGCTAACTCGTCTGATTCCTCTGAAGTGCTTTGATTTAAAGTTGAATGTTGGCTTTGTATATGTCTACTGACACTCCACATTTTCGTAAACGTGCTTGGACAATACGGACATGAAAATTTTCCATGGGGCAATGGTCTGTAGACCTGATTTTTGATAACACTAGCACTAGTTGGCATATCCTCACTTGCACAAGCTGGAGGTTTCATATTGTAGTCTGCACAATCTGTATTTGCATCATCATCAATAATAGATATATCTATAACTTGAGGCTCAGATTCCTTCGAAGCACCGTGATTTGTTTTTCTGGTATCCGAATGTTGCTTCCGAATGTGATTGTAGATGCTAGCCATGTGTGAATAAGTATTTGAACAATAACGACACTGAAATTCTTTAGCCTCCACATTCTTTACATGATTCTTATTAACACTAGTACTACCATTGTATTGTACAATCTCACTTACACATGCTAGGGTCTCCATGTTATCTGTTAAACAATCAGAACTTCTGCTGCTCGACAAGCTAGGATTAGATATATCTAACATTTGATGATCTAATTCGTTTGAAGTATTTTGGTTTAAAGTCGACGAATGGTACCTTCGCACATGTCTATAGACGCTAAACTTTGCTGTATACACATTTGAACAATATGGACAAGGAAATTTGAGACCCTCCGACTTTCCGTCATCACTTTTTTCAATAGCAACTGTACTATTGCTACACTGTTTGACCTCAGTTGACGTTTCCTCCATAATATCTAATAAATTAACAGTACTTGTGTTAGTCGTTAAACCAGACTCTGATATAGTTAACAGTTGATGATGCGATTCCTCTGAAGCGCTTGGATTAAAAGTTGAATGGTGATCCCGCACATGTTCATCGACATCCTGCTGATTTGCAAAAATATCTGAACAATGAGGACACGATAATATCATAGTCTTCAACTTTTCATTATTATGTTTATTGACAATTATAACCACAGTGCCAGTATCGCAATGTTTTCGAGTGTCATCTCTACTATTATCATCTACTAGCATTATCTCACATGAAGTTGTCTTCATATTATCTAATACACAAGCCACATTTCTGTCTTTCACAATACTACATTGGGATATATCTAACATTGGAGCATCCGATTTCTTTGAAGGACTCAGATTTCTTCCATCCTCCAGCTTTCTTTCATCATGCACATTCATCATGCCTGTACCACATCGTACAAATTCTGCTGCAGATGAGGCAATGCTCGCATCAGATGCCGTAACTTTCTTACTAACATTATCTGATATACCAGGCTGCAATAAACCGAACAATACAGAGTCTGATACTTTTGAAGTGTTGTGATTTGTCTCGTTTAAAGTAGAAAGGTTTTTCTGAACATTACCATTGACATACTGCTTGTCTGAATACACAGTTGAGCAATGAGGGCTTGAAGAACTTACAGGATTAAACTCCTTGTTATCAAATTCATTTATAATAACACCAGTATTGGAAGCACACACTACAATATCACTCGTACATGCCATCGGCTCCATATTATCGTTTAAACATACTAAATTTCTATCCTCCAGTATACTAGGTTTATCTGACACAAGACAGTCCGATTTCTTTGCAGGAAACAGAATTTGTCCATCCTTCAAATTTTCTTCATCTCGTTTGTCTTTAACAGCAGTATTACTAATACACTGGTCAATTTCACTAGCACATGATACAGTCTCCACATTATCTGTTATACAGCTCGTATTTTTGCTCTTCGGTATACTTGGCTGCGATATATCTAGCAGTTGAGGGTTAGATTTCATTGAAATGCTGTGACTCATCTTATTCGCAGCTAAATGCTGTCTCCGAATGTGATCATCGATAGACGAACTATGTGAATACATGGCTGAACAATGTAGGCATGAAAATTTTCCGTCCCCCAACTTTCGGTAATCCAGATCTTTGATAATACTAGCACTACCACTGCATAGTACAAACTCACTTTGATTCAAAGTTGAATGCTGTTGACGCACATGTGTGCCGACATTGCACTCACGTGAATACGTGTTTGAACAATAAGGACATTGAAATCTGCCAGACTTCAACTTCTTGATACCCTTTCCTTCAATAGTAGCAGTACTAGCAGTGCTCTGTGTAGATTCTTTTGAATTGATGTTTTTTCTTAAGGTCAAATACTTCTTCTGCAAGTGAATGTCGAGACTCTTCTCAAGTAGAAACATTTGTAAACAATGGCGGCATGAGAATCCTACAGACTTTTTGTTATCCTTTCCTTTAGCCACAGCAGTACTACTATTGCACTGTTCTGATTCCTTTGAAATGTTGCGTTTGATCAGGCTAAACGAAGAATGCTTCTTCCGCAAATGCTTTTTGAGACTTTTCTTTAGGAAGAACGATTTGGAACAATTAGGGCAGGAAAAACTCTGACTTTTATCCCCAAACAAACTTCCAGGCCCATCCGATTGCTTCTCAAGATTGGATCTACCTGAACTTTCTGGCACAAAAGTCTTTGCAATGTTGATCGGTAGATTTTTAAATTCTGGATGAGATCTGATGATATGCTTTCCCACACAGCGTGATGCGGTAAAAGTTTGTGAACAATAGGGACAAAGAAATGTCCAAGTTCCACGCTCAACAGATTCTTGTTTTTCCACAACAGTAGCATTTTGTTGTATACTCAGTGTACATTCACTATTCTCACTCTTTCGAACAATGTCATCAATATTTACATCATTGTCCTTACTCTTCGTTGCAATAGCATCACTTGCCAGTGTCTCACTGCACTTTGATTGCACTTGCACTTCTGCATTTGCAATGTACTTCGACTGCACTTGCTCAACTTCAACGACACCACTACTGCACTTCTCTGATTCAGCAAAATTATTAACGTCAGGAATAATTTCACACAGTTGCGTATTGCACTTAGATTTTAATTGCGGCTGGACTTCTCTTTCACCGATGATGCACTTTCTCAATTTAACAGGACTATCAGATAAGTGGTTTTTAGTCTTCTGCCTCTTCTTACACTTAGCTTGTACCGCGACATTTGCACTTTCGGTGCACTTTTCAAATTCATCAGATCTGTCAGCATCTTTAGTCTGCTGACAAGGCGGAGACAGGTACTCTTTGGAAACATCCGGATTCTGTGTATTTGATTGAGAAAGAAAGCTGATGGGCTTCTTGGAGATATTTTTATGGTTAATTCGGATGTGCTTATATACAGTACTCCTGTGGGCATAAGTCTTTGTACAAAAACGGCAAGGGTACTTTATACTATCGCTTTTTGGTTCCATCGCATTGGTATCGGATTCACTTTGAGACAACCCCACAGCTGTCTCAATTTGGCTGCCATTTTTTATATCTGCTGTGACCTCCATATCTGTAGATTTCTGGGCATCTGACACAGAATGATTATCCACTGATTTGTCGGCTGAATGCTTTTGACGAATGTGCCTAAATACGTCAGACTGATGTTTGTACGTAATGGAACAAAACTGACAAGGGTATCTTTTACTATCGTTTATTGACTCCGACACAATGGCAATGGATTCATTTTGTTGAGATAGTGCTGAATATTCTGCAATGTCGCTGCTATTGTTTCTATCTACTGTAAGCTCCGAGTCTGACGATTTCTGATTCTCTGGCAGAGCCTGAACGTCCGCTGACATGCCAGCAAGTCTTGAATGTTTTGTTTGTAGGTGTTTAAGCAATCCATTACGACGGCTATACATACTTGGACAAAATTGGCAAGGATGCATTTTACTTTTTGAATGCTTTGTTTGTATGTGTTTAAGCAAAATATTATGACAATTATAAATACTGGAACAAAATTGGCAACAGTGCATTTTACTTTTTGATTGCTTCACAGTGGTACCTGCTTCCTTGCTCTGCAAAGCTTCTGCCACAGTTGTCGCATCATTGATGCTAGCATCTGCTGTAATCTCCTTAATATCTACGGAATTCTGCATTACCGATAGAGAAAGAACGTCCGATGACATCATACTATGACTCCTCTTGATATGCTTCTTAATTTGAGACGGATATCTATACGCATTGGAACAAAACTGACAAGGGTACCTCTTGCCGCTGCTGTTTGATTCCGCTATATCGGATTCATTTTGTTGTAGAGATGGCGCGTCAGTCGTCACATCATTGACACTGTTGTTACCATCAGCTGCATTATCCTCCAGAGCACCAATTCTTTCAGTACTCGAGAGAGAATCAATATCTAGTGACAAAATGTTGACACTTGCATGATCCTTTAGAATATGCTTCTTAATATTAGCCCGATATACACATGCAAAAGAACAAAAAGAGCAATTGTAAATTTTCTGCTCAGTTTGATTGATTATTGATTCCGGCATGCTCGTACCCCCAGGTTTCTGCGTATCTGTGAGCGAAAGAAGATGAGCTGTTGATGTAATTTTAAGATCTGGATGATATTTTCGCATATGATCAATGACATGACTGAAAAATTTATAAGATCTTGAACAAATAGGACATGCATATTTCATTCCCATTCTATTGTTTTTTAGCTCACTCACAGTGACATCTCTACTTGGCAGAACTAGAGGGATAGTAGCATTATCGTTGTTCGTATCAACTGCAATCCTTCCCATATCCAGAGATTTCTGTGTACCTGACTTTGATTCTTTCACAATCATATGCTTCTGTTTATCTAATAGAAACTGAACGTCCGGTGGTGATAGATTGAGATCTGAATGATCAATCTGGATATGTTTCTTCAAACAATATCGATAATTAAATGACTTTGAACAAAACGAACAGCAATATTTTTTCTTTCCCATTTGATTGCTGTTTAGTTCTGTCGCAATGGCGTCATCCTGGTTATTCAGCCGAACCTGGGCAGCGGCTACAAAATTGTCATTTCTGTTGCTATTCGCCATCTTCTCTGCGGCCTTATCATTGTGAGTATAATCCACTGACAGTCTGCTATCAGAGTTACGACTAGATACGTCCTGATTGAGTTCATCGATCAGAGAAGGCATATCTGGATCTTGATTGAACAGATCAAAATGTTCTCTTCCGATATGTAGGTTGAGCATTCTCAGGTGACAATATTTATTAGAACAATGTGGACAATGGAATCTAGCAGTACCAGCTGGTTTTTGTTTGTCACTTCTAGAACTGTTAAGCTGTGAAGATTGTGACGCTTTGGTACTCGCCCTCTTATTAATCGCTTCCTCTGAATCTTTCACATAGTGGGTCATAGAAGTACACTTCAACTTTTTACGCTTTAACTGAGAATCTCGAATTATTAGCTTAGATATAGGACCACCAGGATGCAGAGTGGCCAACCTACCCGTGTGGCCAGTCTCAACATGAACTTTCCCCTTACCAGTGTGCAGATATATCACTCCACAATAGGAGCAGTAGTGGTATATCTCTGGTTTCAATCTCTCTAAATGCTTCCTTGTTACATAAGTAGCTGCTGTATTAGAAAACTTTGTCGCTTTAATCGTTTTAATTGATTTGACTGGGTGTTTCTTAGAATCATTTCTTATTTGAAATTGAGCTTGTTCTCTAGTCATTTCCTCAATATGATGAAGTTTCATATGCTTCAACACATTGCTCTTTTCTCTGTAGTTATAGTCACAATAGGAGCAAAAAAATCTTCTCGAACTCAAATCGAGTTTTGGAAGCCCTGGTTTTAATTTTTCAGTTTTGTTACTGGACTCAGGGACAACAGTTGCATCGATACCTGTTATAGGAGATAGAGCAGACAAATCCTGTGATTCTGTATCCACTGCCAGAGAAATATCCGATAAATCGCTGACTACTGGAGAGCTAGCATCCAATTGAGGGACAGTTTGATTCAAATTGACTTCAATTGAAGGTGTACTATTTTCCTGTTCTACGACACCAACTGTTTTCCTCCTAGCGACAGCTGAAAAACTTCTTGGAGCATTGAGCGCTTCTGACCAATGGCGATCCTTTGCAAGGCGGGATATTGCAGAACATTTTCCAACGTTTTGTTTTGTTACAATTGGAGTTAGAGCGTCAGTTACACTATCTGAACCCACAGAAAGCTCATTCGATGTAAAGGACAAATCAGAATTAACAGATGTACTGGAGGCAATATTAGCAACATTATCATTGTCCATATTTGATAGATCGTTAGCTGATTGTTCGTTTGTTGACAGGCTAATATCGACAGTTTTACTACAAGACTCTGCGTTGTGTAAATCTGTTGTCTGATCACTAGACGAAGTTGGAGCTTCGGCACTAATCGACGCAGGACCAATATTTGTGCTATTTACGAATGACTCGGCAGGCGTGATAGGTGGACTCGCTCGTTTACGAAATAGAAACGATTTCACTGTCTTATCACCGTTCTCGTTACATACCTGTTTATCGATACGTACCATTCCATTTTTCAAAGTTACTTTCCTAACAATGCTACCACTTCTCAGCAACTCATTAATAGTTAATGGCTTTGATGATTGTCCTTGTTGCAGAGAATCTTTAGAAGAAATCTGCATATTGGCAGCACCAAATTTTTCCTTAGGGGTACTGGTTCTATTGCAGGATGCTGTTGCTGTATTCTGATTGGCCTTATCAGTGATTGATTCAGTACAGTTTTCTAATTGCTGCGTCTTCGTTGCTGTATCAACTCGTAAATTGTTACTCAAATGCTTAAGAAAAGCATCCTGAAAATTATTAGACTTCAACGATGCCGGATTGCTGGGTGATTTGAACAAAGGTTTTAATTTAGACTCTTGTCTACCAGATTCAGCAGATCGTGCAAGATTTGGAACAGTTTTACAGCAATTTCCCATTCGCTGTATCGACATAGTCCTATTCTGAACACTCCCTGAACCCCTATAACTAGTACCACAGTCAGTATATTTCTCTAGAACTGGCATATCACGCGAGTCCTGCGACGAATCAGAAGGAGATGATTGCGAGACGGCAGCACTTAGATCAGGTCGTCGACACGCCGCTGATTTGGTACCTATACCGGCCATGCTGCGCACAATGGCCACACGCGGGCCATGCCGGTGGTGCAGTGATTGGGGCACGGTTAGAGAGTACTGTTGTTGATCATTGTCCTCCGTCTCATCGGGTCTGTAAATAATAATAATAATAAAGATTTATCGTCTGTGTCATCATCCAGAGATTGGGTCAGGAACGTCAAATAGCCAATATATATAAAAGTTTGCATAAAATATGTTAACAACCATACAGCAGCCATTCTAGATCAAGGGGATCATGGTCACGTGATATTTAACTGATCTCCAGATACTTTATTGTCCATTATTAATAAAATATGTTAACATATGCACATGTCATGTGTAACATTAAACGGACCAATGACTATTAATTGATATTAGCCTCAGGGAGTCAGCAAAAAGTAATATGATTGGATCAAAATATTTGTTACGCTGAGACTACTTTATAATATAAATATCACAAATTATAGTAGAAATCAAGCCTGTCCAGCAATGACAGCCGATCAATCAACACACTCAATCAATCAAATTAATACGTATTTAACGTCCATTTCATCATATGACAACGACTTCAGGGACGTCTCCAATAACATAAGAACTACCAGCCTGTCCAGTGTCCGCCCAAACAAGACTACCAAAAACAGATGCTGCAAGAGAAGAGTTCAATGCAGTTTTAGATTACCGGTAAACCAATGAAATTTTAATTACACTAGCACATATAGAAATTGGTCAATTTTCCCTGAAGTCACCTTCGGGTGCGAAACCAGACGTTATATCCTCATTGCATTGTATTTAATCACAAACTGACATTATTATCATACCCTGATATGACGTATTCCGGACTGGAGAACATCTGTCGACCAATCAGTTTGCCTCCTTTCTTCTTGCCGTACATTCTAACGTTGTCGTCGTTGGGGTGTGGAGCGAGGTCTAGTCCCTCCTTCCATTTGTCGTAGAGGCTTGGCTGGTAGCGCCGCACAAAACAGTCCATACTGATACGCACCATGTCGGGTCTGCAGTCACACTGTTGTGCACACAAATAAAGAGACATGCACACAAATAAGATACACATGCACGCAAAATAGAGACACTCATGCACACAAATAAAGACACATAAAGACACACATGCACACAACTAGAGGCAGTGACACACATACCAAACTTTAAGAAGCTAAGAAACTCCTGCACAATCACTGGCATATATGGTAACCTAGGTGCTTTACAGTTTTATGTTCTGATAATATCTCTAAAGTTACTTGTGAAATTTTCTTAAATTCCTCATTATAATTTTGTAAGATTTAGTACATTGGAATCAATTACATTGATTTCTATTAGACAGTATTTATTTACCTGCGTTGCTCTCTTGCCATACTCTATCCAGCGACGACTAGCAAAGTTTGTGGACTCCGCACAGTTGTAGCCCGTGTTGTAACCCGAATGATACCCGTATGGGAACGTTATAATAAACTCCCCCGCGTTCTGCGTCATCTACCATCACAATACAAACATTTTTCAATACCAGAGAATCATGCGCTCTGTTGTAACTAAACAGAAACTAAGCAAGGAAACCCTGAAAACATGTGCGGTTGACATACGTGGAATAAATTTTTTTTTTTTAAACTTTGACATGACAAAGAAGACAGTATTTTCTTTGAGAGAGATAGCTCGATTTTGAAAGCGGAAGAGAGAGAGAGAAAGACAAAGAGAGAGTGAGAGATAGAGAGAGACAGCACGGGAATTCTACAACAAATACAATACAGTATGGGTTTAAAGTCCGTTTCGTCATATAACGATGATATCAGGGGCGTCACCAACAGCACAAGCAATACTAATTGATCCACTCAAACGCAGTTAGCAAGTCACACAATGACACATGTACTGAATGGTCACTGGTCAAACAAGGTGCAAGTTCGTTAATAAATATAACTGCCAATTAAATGTATAAAATTTCATCATCTAAGGAGGATAAAAAATAATTGTAAGCTTACTGCAGAAGCAGAAATGCTCAAACACGAACGAAGATGAAGTGGTAAAGCGTTCCATAAGATTGGTTCCAAAGAAATGATCTCCTACCATACTTTCCATTTTAGAAACAGAGAGGGGCATAGAGTTTTCAATGATTAAAAGATAGTACTTAATTTTAAAACTGTAAAGCTAAGCTTGACATCTGTTTCCATTTCAAAAGATACAGTCAGACACGGACTCGGCCGGGACTTGAACCCATGACATCCTGCTAATCGAGCAAGCGTGTTACCGACTATGCTATCCAACCGGGGCATATACAGTAGTATATAGTTAGTAGTTACTCTATCAAAAGGAATGGAATACTGCTTGAGGACACTGGGGGAGATCACGGTGGCCTTGTGTCGCAGGAAACATCTGCATGAGATTGCCTCTCCCGGTAGGAAACCTGAAACCACACAAACATCATCTGGAAGATTATTATACAAGTAGCAGTGCAAATCCAGAAAATGCTAAAATTGATTATTTTTTCCATAACTTTTCACACATATCGTACGTACAATAGCACATGCTAGTTTTCTTTCTTTGTTGCTGTTTTTGTAGTTTTTTTCTGTATCTTTTTACCAACACTCACCGACATCGCTAAACCCACTCTCCCCAAAAATCCATTAAAAAATGATTTGAGTTTGCATTAAGAAACATCATGAAAACATAGGGCTCCATATGTACTAGAGTCTGGTTATAGTTTTCAAGTTTAGATATAATGAAACGAACAGCTGGTTTTTCCTGGAAGATGCGCTTATAAAAAATATTTGAGAAAATTTGCAACACTTCATGCAACTCTCAAATATTTACCTAGAATGGTAAATATGGGGAACGTCAACCCTATATGACGTTCCCCATGTCAGAATATAAATATTATACAGTTAAAATGCTAAAATTATATAAATCAGCAAAGACTACATCACACTCCCTTCTGATATACTTAGTATATAGAGGGCAAGAGGCGCTAGTAAAATATGTTGTCATATTTTTGCAATGACAAATTGGAGCGTAAGTAAATTCAAACTTAATGTACGTTTTATGTTATATTATTTTCCAATATAGCCTAAGTTAACCGTTTATCTGAGATAGCTGCTTGAGCATAGAAAAATGTTATGATTAACCAACAGAATGGCAGACTAAAAAACACATCTGTAAACATGTGCATATGTCATGTTTCAAAATAAATAGATAAAAATATTTACAGAACTCCAACAAACCTTCCGCTAATCTCTCGAGCCTCCTGCCGTGAGCTATAGGAACAGCGTACCAGTACTTAGGAGCCCCAAAATGAAGAAAATTAATCGAGTAAAGGTCCATGTCTTCGGTATGCCAGGGGAACGTCGTTTTCCACATACCGAAGTACAGATAGGATGTGTTGACCCCCTCGACCTTTACGTCATAATCCTCCTGCATGCAATCAAGGATGGTGCCAAGACGGCTGACGTTCCAGACATCTTGGTCCTTGTCGTACAAAGAGGCGGAGACGTCGGCACCATAGATCGGTGGATTGAAGGTTACGTTCTTCCAGTATTTCCGCTCCAGTTGCTCCAGGTTGTTGTCAGGCGGAGCAGAAAACCTTTATCAATCAATTTATTAATCAACCAATCAATGAGGATTTAACATAGACCTAGGTCCTTGCCCATATTTTACATCTCGTTCCTTTCCCAATGTGGACGTCAGAGACGTTATACAGAGGAATATCAATGTAGCATTCTTCCAGTGCTCTAAGGCTCCACGATTGGGATGAATAAATCTTGTCACATTGCTACTCAATCTCAACCAATAAGGTGTATTATAAAGCACCATTCATTAATATTCAATTAATCAATAAGGTCTATTTAAAAAGCACTACTCATAGTTAATCAATCAATCAATCAATAGGGTGCATTATAAAGCACCATTCATTAATATTCAATTAATCAATAATGTATATTTAAAAAGCACTACTCATTGTTAATTAATCAATCAATAAGGTGTGTTTATAAAGCACCAATCTTTAGAACTGCGCAGATGAACAAGAACAATAACAGATATTTAAAGTAAAACTGACAGAAGCTCTTCTTTGGGTAGTCAAATCCGAGTAGATCTGTACATCATTCAGATAATATAAATCTGCTGCGGTAATTTAATTCAATAAAACATTGGGCCTAATAGTTGTCCGTTCTAACTACAAAATGTCAACTATCAGAATTACATAAAAGAATTATTGGATATCTACTAAACAGAATTAGTTCAATTAGATATTAAGTGAGTAGTCCACACTTTTTTCTCTTTGCTAATTTCACCCCTGCTCCAATTCTTTAATACATGTGCGGGCCATGCAGGGGCCTAAGTAGGTAAATATATAAGTCAATATTAGAACTTTAAATGGTATTTTAATCTTAAGTTATTAGAACTAGATAAATTAATTAGAAGAAATAAAAAATAAGAAAAAAGGGTCAAATACGGTGCAATAAATTTATGACATACTTATTGCTCTTCGCTAACTGCTCGAACTCTTTGACGTGTAGAGGTCTAGATGGCACGTTATTCTGCTGATAGAATCCCTGGGAACCCTTCACAAACTGTCTCAGTGGCGCTGGTATCATAACGTCCATATCATCGTAACCATTCTGTCTCGCACACCATTCCTTAGGTGGCACGACCTGAATTTACAAATTCATTTCATATTCTCAAAAGCATTTGGCACAGGCTAGAAATTTGCTTTATTTAATATATGTTATTGTTTATGAATGAATACATGTTTTATAAATACGTGCTATTTTTCTAAAATAATGTTAATTCATTTCTACTACACTTAAAGTTAGGCTTAGAACACTAAAGTCTCCCGTATCCTTTTGAGACGCCCCTGACATCATCCTTGGATGAGGAAATGGTGCTGAGTTATACCTTTATTATTTTTATAATTATAATCTACGAGAAATATAAAACTATAGTATTTTGCATTCTAAATGTCATTTACGAAGGTATCATTTGTGTACTGAAAAATTGAAAATCTGTGTGTGATGCAATATTTATTGTGGTTTTGAAATAAAATAACTAACAAGAATATAAAATTGTAATAACATACTTTTGCGATGCCAGCTCTATGTGCTCCTTGACTCTCCATATACTCAATGTACTTATTGAAATCTTTGAACTCCTCCATTGTCGGATGAAAGACCATTATTTTGGGAGGCTTGCCATCTTTGCTATCAACATCCGGTTCCTTTATCTCAACTCCATATGAATCTTTTTGATCAGGCTTCACCTCTATGTGAGAATCATTCAGCTGTTTCTCTAAATCACCAACAGATGGCTTAATATCTCCAGTCTGACTTTCATCGCAGTCAATGTTCGTTTGCTCAATTTTAGGCACAGCAGAAGAGGTAACATCTTCAGGATCATCATCGTCAAAGTAACTTATTCTCGACATGATTCCTGCCAACTCTGCAATTAATACAAATAAAAAATACGATATATTGTATAATGCAATATGTAATGGTTTACACATCTCTTTTCTACAACATAATTGTCAGTACAACAAATAAACAGTAAATAGCAATTATTTGTACAATTCACTTTATAGAATGTACTATCTTTAGAATATTTACAAATGATGCACTAATGGATATATCCATGGAATTAAGACATTATCTTTTATATATTCATATTATCTATATTTTTTCTCTCTTTTGTTTGCACACATGACAGTGACAACCTCCTGTGTTACAGGGTTTAACATAGTTTCTGATTTGGTATTTCTGTAGTCTGCCATCCAACTGGTTAATGATACCTCTGCCGTATGTGATGATACAGCTGGTCTGGTGAAAGCTGGCAAGTACCATAATTGATCACGTAACCAGCATAAACTAAACAAGTTCAGTTCTGTGTCAAAACCATCGTACATTATGGAGGACAATTACAAAATATGGAGAACTAATACTAAATCTTACATAAATTTACCAGAATCTACCAGATCTATCTCCAGCTTCAACATAACTATATATAAAGGTAGCAGAAATAGCGAGAGAGAGAGAGAGAGAACTATGTTTAGTGAATGATATTCACACAGACATACAGACGAGAAAATACTACAAACCACAAACAGGCAGAGCATTACAAACAAACCAGCATGCAGGCAAAAATCAAAAGGCCATCA
>JAQFZF010000135.1:0-21962 GCA_034695365.1 Enchytraeus norvegicus
AAAATTATTACACTGCACGAAGACCTTAGTATGTCTTACACAATACTATCTTCTCAATATACAATTGAATGTTTCATTGTAACATGCACTTTCTTTTATACCGAGTATGGAGCGTAAATTAATAATTTCTATTCTCGACGGTAGGGACATAAAAGGCGTCTGACTTCTGCGGGTCTTTTATTGACTCTTTGCTGTTGTTTCAAAGCGACTTGTTGCATTGTTGTTGTTCTACAACGAAACGTTGTCATGCGATTATTCACAGAGAATAAAATTCTGTTTTAAAATCTCAAACAAAAAACGCACTTTTGTATCAGCCCGTGCAAATACTACACATGTACAGCTTTGCACGAGTAATACACGGCGTGTGGTAACTTTCTGGGCCAATATTTATTAATTTTTTTTATATGAAATCGCTTAATTTTAGTCCCATTAGGTACTATTGAAACATGACGGGGAATTAGTGAACCGGTTAACGTGTCTACTTCAGGATCGAGCTATAACCCGAGGTGTGGGAACGGTTCCCAGCTCAGTCGACAAAATATCCCCGGCACCCTTGCGCAAGGGTGCGTATCGGCGTCTGGAATATGGAAGGTTTATCGTGTATCGTGGCTGCATTGCGCGCCGTACAGTGCATTACACTGATCGAAAGGCAAGGTACGATTAATCATGAAGTATAATAATAACGATAATATAAAAACGCCAAAATACTAAAACAGCAACTAAGAAAGGAAAATAGCATGTTCGTCTGTCACGTGTAAAATATATACGGAAAAATACAAATAACAAATAGACTGCAGCTACTCGTTTATTCCGTAGTGCGGGCCCTGTGAGAGCTTCGTAGCTTTAACTTCAACTGAAGCATTGTATTGCACACTGCACAAGCCTTCATTGCTCTTCCAATGTCAGTAATTGCTGCAATAAGTATTGTTCTTCTTTATTTTAATTCCACACACACGACAGAAGCAGTTGTTTATAGTATGTGCTTTCTTTTTCTTTTTCTATTTTAGTTATACGCCATCCAACTGATTCATATTTTCTTTGCTTCTGAGAGCTTACTAATGCAGTGAGCGCAGATACTCGAATGAATATTTGAGTCACCGATTACACACCTTGTCCAGGGTGCGACCGTCATTACCGGTTGGATGGCCTATTCGGTAGAAAATTCGCTAGATAATAAGGAAGCCACGAATTATGCTTCCAGCCAGATCCGTTTCTAACAGATTTCTATGATGCAGAAACAGGAAACAGACGTATAACTTAGCCTAGTAATTATGACGGATTCGGATTTGAATGCTGCCCTCTGTCAACCTCTTGCATACGAGTGTGCACACTTTTCCATTAAGTTACAGCGCCATGGGCATAATTTACCACCTCTATCTTGCTCTCGGTGTCAATTTCTATGCTCAGTAACATGCCAATGCTGCATTTTCTCTCTCGGCGGCAATTACTGTGTTCTGTATTACTTATTCATCAGAACGCACTCGCTCATACCAACTACTGAATGACTAATAATTTTGTAACTAGTTCAAGAATTCTTTAAAATTTAGCCAATTTGAGCTATACTTTGTCAAACGGTCATATCAACTGAGTTTGAAATTTGATCTATAGCTCTTGTTGTGGATGTGGAAGTTCGTACATCCACTCCCAAGATGCAACTAGTGCAGACACTGAAAGACAATTGGTGGCTCTAGAATCATAATTATTATATTGGCACAGGATTCTCACTGTAGAAAACATTATTATGAGAAAATTGTCATTTTATTATGTAGGTCTTATGCAGCATCCATTAGACAAAACAATGATTGACCCGACAATGATAGCAGTAGGCTATAAGTGCTCCTTTAATCTTGCAAATGCATCTCACAGAAAATTTATTCTGTTTCTAGAGAAGACAATCGGCATGTCCTAGATGTAGTTCTTTCGCATCATTAGATACCGTACTACGAATAGCCGATCCATTTGAATACACCTGTTTTATTGATCTAGTTCTATTCCGTGGAATATGTTAATTCTTGATTGATTGTTTAGTTCGTTCGTTTATTCATTTATTTATTTATTCATTCATTTATTAATTCATAATTTATTTAATTATTTACGTAATTGAATTATTGATTGCATCTACAGGAGGAAATGGATATAAATAAAACGAAGTTCAATAAATTTAACATTAGAAATGGGATTACCTAACTATTGATAAATATTTTATAAGCGTATGTAATTTTTTCCATTTTTTAATGGATTGATGAAATCGGTAAGTTGGTAACTATAATTTATAATTTTTTTATTTATTGGTTTATTTCTGGCACACCAGCCTATACAAAACTTTCATTAGCACATATCCATGTTACAGGAACAGTAGGCAATAAGAATTTTAATGTATACAACTCAATGAAAGTTCCAATGTGATACACATTTAACGCTACACTATCCCAATACTGGAAGCAAAAACAATGATTACATGTAATTAAGAATAATTGAGATATATTTTTCGTCTTGGGTCCGGGATATTTGAGAATAGTCCTGCCGATAACTGCACGTGTTTCGTAAGAGCCGACTAACGCAGATACTGAGGAAGGCAATGGAAAATCACCTCAGAAACTATATTTTTTTTGAACAAAGGCATCATTTTAGGTGAGGAAACGCCGAAGCCTTTGTGGTGAGACGGACTTATTGGGCTGGTCGATTTTGTGCTCTTTAAAGAGCGAGATAGTTGATTGTGTGTATGAATTTTTACATTGGACCTGCCAAGTGGCAGAGCACTGGATAGATAGATAGATCTCTTATAGTGCACACATTAATATGGAGTCTGTAGCCTCTGCCCTCTGTTTTGTTTTGTCAGGCTAAATTTTAAAAAATCCTATAATTTATATTATGCTCACAAAGAAATTTTATGAGACATTCGACGATTTTGGTTTGTTAAAAGAATTATAGCCTTAACGATTTTGATCAATTTATTTTAACCGTTTCTTAGTTCGGGAAATAATTTAATGTGACAGTTTACGATTATGTTTCAGATTCTTTATCTTTTTTCCTTATTATTCTTTGTAGCCAGAAACACTTTGATGAACTGCAGTGCAAGCGACCTGAGAAATTTATTGGGAATACTTCTGAGTTCGCAACAGCCTCGAGCGTGTCTCATAAATAATGGTTGTGTGCACATATTATTTCATTTGGTTCATGGAACCTACACACTTGATGGGGAGAATAGACCGTGGGAGCTGTTCTAGGCCAATGCTGCATTTTGCCGGAGACCAAAGGATTCGTGTCCTCACCCCCCCCCCCCCCACATATTTTCGCCCCAACCCCAGATTTTTATCCCCGCTTCAAAGTTTTACCTCCCCTTAAAAATCGAGCATATAAATTATAGAATGAATTTAGCGTGACAAAATAATAAACCAGAGACTGGATAATGTTAGAACCATGAGAGAAATATCTCAATCATTCTTAATTCACTATTTGTTATTTTATTGACAAGAGGCAGACTCCTCAATGTCTGTATTATTTAATATAGGCCTCAGTATAAGATTATGAAATTAGCATTAACTTGGCGATTCCCCTAAATTTTTTGGAAAGAACAATTTGCCATCGCCTAGCCGTCAATAACACGAGTGGCAAATGAATTATCAATTTATTTAGCGGAGTGAAGAGACAGTTTTGTAGAATGCTCTCACCGTTTCACTCTTTACGATCCACTCTATTCTTCAACAGCTCCATGCAAATACTAGTATGCAGTTCTATACTACACAATGGTCTAGCCCGGTGTACATTAGCCCTGAAATGTATGTTATTACACACAATAGTATAATATACATATTATATTCAATTATTCATATAAGTTGTATAATGCCGATTGTGATGCAAGCGTGATAATATTTATTGAGTGAGTGTCTAACTAAATACAGTATAAATGACCATAACCTTTATTTACACAATTTACAAGGCTTTAATTTTTGACGAGTTAGTAGCATGTTTGACCACTAAGCAAGAGGTCGCAGATTCGGGTCCCGGCCATGATTGATCTTTGACACCAGACTTGTCATGCGAAAAGCGAGTACAAATTTACGATTTTTAATCATGGTATTGACAGAAATGGAACCTTTTGATCGAATTGGCTATATCTTACCGTAAGAAAACACGTCATTTCTAGCGGAATTAGTAGCGCATCCTAATTGCTTAGCTCTCTCTCTCTATCGGACTGCTATAGATTCTAGTCTTCCAGCTTGTAACGTTGTAACAATAATAATCTTGTCGGATAAGGGTGAACTGCGGCCAATAACAGAGTTATTCCATACGCAGGATTCTGACTGTGACGGTATTTAATGCCGAGCTATTGTCGATTGTATGTGATAATGAACTAAATGTCAGATGTAGGCCAGAAATACTGCTGCCTAAACATGGGAGTCAGAGAACTAGGATGTTATACTCACTAGATGGATTATCGCCAATGTCGTTGTGAAAACATATGAAACTGAAAGAACTTGCTTCTGTTCTTCGACTGATAAAAGGCTAAAGGATAAAGCCGAATTTAACGTCAGTTTTGTGGACTAACTGCCGCATTAGTGACGGGTGAGCTCTTGAAATCGTGAACTTATGGAACCCGAGTCTGACATACAACCAATGTAGGTATGAGTGTGTTTAACGTTAAGGTTCAGAAACACAAGGCTTCTCATCAAGACGGTTCAACGCAATCGAGCACTACCATCACAAAGATGGAAGTTAAGCTGACTAAAACTCTGAATTTATGTACATTTTTCATAGCCAATCATATGACTTTTTACATTTTTGTACCAATGCCATATGATATCAGGCTCAAGTTGGTAAACCTTCATATCTTGCTGATTTAATCACCCCCTATAAACCATCCCGCAGTCTTCGCTCATCTGGCACTAATCTCCTTGATATCCCCGATATACGATCATCTATAGGTAGGCGATCGTTCAGTTTTACCGCTCCAACACTACGGAACTCTTTACCACAAGATCTTAGATCATGTACAAGTATTAAAACCTTCCAGGGTAAGCTGGAAACCCATTTGTTTCCTCTATAGATCTGTGTAATCAGATTCTCTTGTCCTGGCTAATGGAGTTGCCCTGTATCGGATCTCGCTTTCTCTTCCGGTCATGCATTTACAAGTGAGTTCTGGTGGTATAAAACTGCTTGCAGTTGCATGGTCTTCTTGAGACGTCCCTGGCATCGCCTTCGGGTGAGGAACCGGACGCTAAATCCTCATTGTCAAGTATGGCTGAATGTCTGTATTCCAGAATATTATAACTCCAAGTCCGATAAATCAAACCATTACATTGTAGTTCCCCGATACTGTAGCACAGCTCTACTAATATAATCAGCAACATGTTGTTAATTAGCTGCACGTTGCTAATCAGCAACAAGTTGCTATTCTGCAACACGTTGTTAATCAGCAACACGTTGCTAATCAACAACACGTTGTTAATCAGCTGCACTTATTAATCAGAAACACGTTGTTAATCAGCAACACGTTGCTAATCAACAACACGTTGCTAATAAGATGCACGTTGTTAATCAGCAACACGTTGCTAATGAGCACAACGCTGTTAATCAGCAACACACGAATTATTTGGCCACAAGATTTTCAGATCTTGTAGAAAGCTAAAACTCATCTCTTCCCACGTTAGATCTGTTATAACCGACTTTTTTTCCCCTTGATATACGGACTTGTACTGTTTTTGATCTCGATTTCATTCGCCTTATGCATTTGCAAGAGTGTTCGTTCTGGTGATTCGCGAAGCTGTCTGTAGTTACACATTCCGCTTGGGACGTCCCTGGCATTGACTTTGGGTACCGACCGGACATTAAATCATCATTGATTTATTAATCCATGAATATATTAGAGTTTGACGTTGCTATATAGCTCCATTATAACTTATATGCCAAGTTATAATAGAGTTCTATAGGAAGTTTGCTAGAACTCTTTATTTTATCTAATATTTTAAGAAATCCGAGAATCCTATGAAGTTTTTATTAACAAAGCGAATGCCTAATGTCTTGAAATCTGTCAAATCGATTTTGGTCCATTCTAGTATCGTTTAATATTACAGTAGTAGGCTTTTCAGCGTTTATATTTTTTATATTTTTATTTTCAGCATTTATATTTATTGAGTTTGAATTTTTTATTTATTTCACACGAATTAAGTCAGCAGAACACATACAAATAAACAGAGAGTACGAAATGGTACACAAAGGTCCGAAGGCACTAACATGTACCCGTAAGATGAATGCTTAAATGAATGCTGTCGTTGACTTTAAATACAATATAATGCAATGCAACACAATACAATACAATACAATACAATCCTATACAATTCAATACAATATGGTTTATTGCTTATTTTCTCCACCTGGTTATTGATTGGTCATTTATCAGGAACATTAATCTTACCTTTGCAGTTTAATTAGAAACATAAATGATTCAAACGAGGATGAATAATAATTTTAAATAAATGTATAATTTCTCACTAGTGTACTGCTATATCAGGTCTATAAGGTACATATGCTGAGACACAGTCTGCTATCGCGCTCACCAATGAGCACTCCATCGATCATCAAATTGATCCCATCGAAAAGGCCATGCCTTTACCACAACCAATTGTAACCTTTTTTCTTGGGATATAAATTTTGACTTCGAGGTGGTTTCCCGTTGCCTTGCTCGGTATGAAAATATCTACTTTAGTCGGCTTTTAATAAACATGTGCAGTTTTCAATTGGTCTATTCTCAAGTTTCCAGGATCCAACAGGGGAATCTGTTCAATGTATAAACTAATACTAATACACTAATATTATATACTAATCAATCAAACAATCAATCAATCAGCCGCTCTTATACAGCGCACTCTTAACTTGAGTCTCAGAAGCGCTTTTGAACAGTGAATGTGCATTGTGCTTTGACTCATTAGAGCTTAATTGATTTGATTCTTGGGTCGGTTAATTGATAGCAATTATTACGTGGTGCGTGACTACAACAGAACATTGCGACGTTTGGCTAAGGTCTGACATACCGTTATATCGTATCGCCACTATTCTACGCGAAGAGTGGCGACGTCATCGTCGGATTAATGACATTTCTCATCTGCGTGCTGTAATGCTTAGTTGGGGATCAGCTCTCATATTAATACGCTATGTTCTGAGTATGACAGGAATTTTAATTCTAAATTAATGTTTATGATGATTCTCTCTCTCAGTGCACTGCCTAAACGCAGGTCCATGGCATATAACTGTATAGTTTTATGCCATATATACTTGAAGATAGCTTTGTTTTCTGGGTGTCTTTGTTTTAGGTCCCCTTATTCTTCCTCAGTGACATAAAATCGTCAGTGAGTTAGTGGGACCTGAGTGGGTCAGCCGGATGTGGGTCAGTCGGCTTAAAATTGTCCCTGACATCGCCTTCGGGTGAGAAAACGGACGTTAAATTCTCATTGTATTGTATTGTATTGTAAAAATTTACGAAACACTGACAGCTTTCGGTTATTATATTCTCAAGTTTGGAGCCAAGACGGCCTTGTTGGCTCCGTCCATATGATGACGATTATGATAAAGAAACTAGTCGTAGACTCGACTGGTCGCCACATCTAATTATTTTATCCATTTGTTATTTCTACTGTGAGAATGCTCATTCATGTCTCCATCCTTGAGACAGACCCGCGGGCCGGATGAACAAATATACAATTTGTGACACACTTGGGGACCGTGAGACGTGGCCGGTGGAGGCGCCAGAATCATGGTGGTGAGGGGGGGGGGGACTTTCAGCTCGGAGGACCATTAGTGAAAATGTCTAAAAACTGTTAGTGGCATATACTCCTTTGTTTGTGGCATGTGCGTCCTGAAATCATCCTAGGACGAGAAAGCGAACGTTAACTCTTTATTATTATTGTTTAATTTTGTGTTATCTCCTGGTATAAAGAGTTCTATGTGTTAAAAAAATGAATTAGGCAACTATCATTATGACATTTATTAAAGAAATTTTAGATATTGTAGGTCATCGTGGGGGCATAGGCCCACTGCTCCTCCTTCCCCCTATATCGCAGAATCGTGCTCAGTGGAGTGAATCTAATAGTGTCTCACTAGGATAATAACGCACTTCCTACCACCAAGTTCATATCCTTCTTTATCATGCTCTGCGTTCCTGAGTAGAGACAAAAAATTCTTCACCTTTTGTTTATTCAACCGATTGACTGCCGATTATATTATTGATTCCGGAAAAGGACAATTAGTGGAGGAGCTATGCACCAGTAGGTTTATCTGAAAGGTGGCACATGTTGGGTTTTCATCAAAGTTATCAAAAGAAATGCTCAATAAGGATTTGATGTCCGGTTTTTTCACCCGGTGAGGATATCATATATTTATATAATAAATGCATATAGTTTCTGAGTCTCAATGGTTTAAATCGCAATAATAAATTATAAGAATCTAAATCCGTACAGAATATTTCACCTTTTGAAGGCATCTCTTCCAACTAAGCGTCTGGCAGATAGAAACTTTATAGTCCGCATGATGCTTAATGATGCCTTTATCTAATCTAGTCTTTAGGACTTATGAAGACGTTCAGCGAATTACAATTCAATTAAAGTAACAATTCTTAACAACTCAATTATTTAATCATCTTAAATGAAACAATCTTGAGTATCCTGATAGAAAGGTACAAAAGTTCACTGTTCAGGTACGAGATTCTTATATGAACAGTAATTTGTCAGGAAAAGGGTAGGTTCAGACCTGTACAATTCTAGAAACAAAATTTTATCTTATATTCTATAGCAAAACAATTTCAGACCGGTGCCAATGTAATTGTGGCAAAGATGTCGTTGGCTTGGAAGTACACAGGTGAATGGACCAACCATAACAATGACAAAATTAATCAATACTATTTCCAATGGATTGAATGGAATAATAAATGTAATAAATGTGATTAATGGATAAAGAAAGGAAATAACTAAATGGATTCAACATCACAGACAAAAGCGAGGAGACAATTGATACTATTATAGTCTATGTGAAAGAGACACAAATCTTACTAATACGGAGGTCAGCTAAACCCGGAGGTAAAAATATAATGAAGAAATATTGACTTCTCTTATAAGTTTATTATACCACTTTTAGTGTGATATATTAAATTTCACCGATTACCCGAATTAAATTAATCTCTTAAAGTATAGCACGGATTCATTAATAATTATACATTATGTACAATACATGTAATGTACAATGCACATGTCTACATGTAGGACCTAGTCTTTTACCGTGGCTTGAATTCGAGAAGTAAGCTTACTTGAGAAATAATGGAAATTACATTACAAGGATGTTCGTCATTCAGAATAATATTATGACTACGAAATAATTGAATGAGCGCATGATCGCTGTCATAATTAGGTCTATAACAAATCTAAACTGAAATTCAGATTTATGTTCTTTAGAAAGCAGCACTGGCAGGCCTATACACTACATAAGATTATAATTATTACTATGACTGGTTGACTATTACTATTCAAATTAAGCTGTAAAGCTAAGCTAATTTAACGTCTGTTTCCGTATGTCAAGAAAACTCTCACAAGCGGACCCGACTGAGACTAAGAACCCGTGACAGGTTTATCAGGCAGGAGGCCACGTTGAGTATGCAACCGACTATGCCAACAACCGGAATTGATAGCTATACAAATTCTTGGGATAAACATATAGTAATCTTGCATTTGTTTTCAAGTCTTGCCGTTTTCAATTTTACTTACAGTTTTCAGATCGAAACTAGTATTCGCTGCAGAGCAATCAGGATAATATCGTACGAACATCTTGTGGAGTTATCTCTGCTGGCTTCAAGTTGTCGTGATTTCGTCTCGCTGTCATAACAATCATTTTTGCAAAAATTTACTGCTTCGGTATCCATGGTAAGCCTACCATGTGTTTGTGTCATGCTCAGAGAAGAGAGTTAGACACGGGAGCTGATCCCCAACTAAGCATTACAACACACTGGTGACATTTGTCATTTACTAGCGGTGTGAACGCTACTCTTAAACGGATATATTCACAAGGCAATAGTACTATTGCACGTAAGACCTATATCTAATCAATCAATCAGTCAATCAATCAGGATTCCAGTTCCGCACCCGAAGGCGATGTCAAAGACGTATAACTTCCCCAAATTCAGAAGGGGTTGTTCTCTGATTGACAGTGGTTATGGGTGACCCAACCTACTAACATCTTCAAATTGACCGATCTTGTTCTAACAGTATTATGAGTGTAATAATATATTTGTTTTATTACTATTTCAGGTTCAGACAGAGCGGATAAGGACCTGATCAGTGAATTCAAGGGAACAGCTCCGTATGGAATCCAGAAAGCTGTTACACACAACGAAGCCAATTCAAATCTGTTTTCATAACATTTATTTATAACATTTTTCATAACATAACATTTAAAGTCTTAACTTATTATCCTAAAAATAATATCCGAACTTTGGGTTCATAATTATTTTCTGGTCAAATGATTGTATTGATTTCTGATTCCCTTTAAATTCTATTCTCAAACACCTGGTCCTGTCCTAACAATGCTATAGGCTCAATATACGCGTAATTATCCAATGCATTTGTGATGGCAACATTCTTTATTATTGCTCTTTGTCATTTAAAAGATTATAATTACGGTAAATTTTCTAATTTAGATCAGGCCTACTTTTAACATTTAGGATTTGGGAGGCCGGGGAGGGGGGGGTACGGTCGCACCCCTCTAATTCTAGCTGAAGGATCGAATTTATTGGCCTACCCCTTTAAAGAAATCCTACATTCTCCAATCCAAGCAGCACTGTTGCAGTAACCATAATTATTCCAATTGTATGAACTTTAATGACGTACTTGACATCATCCTTGATGGTGACAGAGCTCGTGAATTCGTATTTTAAATTTAATCAAGAATTGAATAAAATCCACTAATCTGATCTGAGAATGGATCTTTCTTGATGGGCATTATCAGGACTATGAAGTTAAGTCATTCGGCATTCCAAATTTATGAATTTGTAAGAATTTTTTTACATTAAAACCAAGAAATATATTGGACTTTGGAATTTTCCTCTGTATCCTGCAGCAAACATTTAAGTGAAACATTTTCTAATGTAGGCCCATACCAATTTCAATTAGAACCTGCGATCAGAAATCATAATTTTCTATTTATTGATTTTAGTCTTATGAGCTCTGTAAAGTTTAAGCTCTCTTGAAATAATTATATCTTAGCTGTACTCTATCATTCTCAACTTGTAAAAAACTTACGCATCTTTAAAGAAATGTTTGTACAGAGAAATTTTTTAACCAGAGAATTACAAAAATGTTCAGACTTTACAAAAATGAAAACGGGAAATAATATTATAAATAGGCAGAGGTTAATTGCATAATATGCGATAATTATAATATGGAGTCATCTTTGACATTGCATGAAGTAAACGTATTTTTAGTTCGACGATAGTTTCGGTAGCACAAGTGCTACGTAAGCAGGAGGCTTCGGGTTCAATACAAGACCGTACTGGTCGCTGTTGGTGCTTCTGGCGACAAACCGTCTTTAAACACTCTTTTTACTCTACTATTTGCATATCGGCTGAGTTGATAGCACATTGGTTTAGTGCCCGACTCGAGTTCCACCATTGGTTCGCGGTTCGAATTCCAAGGCTCTCCCGTCACTGATGTGACCGTAAGGACAAGAAAGTTTAAGAAACTGACGTTAAATTAAGCTTTAGCCTTCTATAGTATAAATTTAATTTACGATTATTAATGACCGATAAGCTACTCCGGGCCTTTCCGAATTCCCGTGAGACATCGATAGTACAATGATTTATTTTAACCTAATTAAACAATTTGACTCGATATATCAGTTGGTCTTCCCGTGTTGGGTCCGGGATATTTGAGAATAGTCCGACCGATAACTGCACGTGTTTCGTAAGAGCTGACTAACGCAGATACTGAGAAAGGCAATGGAAAACCACCTCAGAAATCTATATTTCCTTGAACAAAGTCATCATTTTATGTGTGGAAAAGGCAAAGCTTTTGTTGCAGTAGATGGGATGGACTTATTAGGTTGGTCGATGTTATACGATATCAATCAACTATATCGCTCATTAATGAGCGAGATAGTTGATTGTGTGTATGAATTTTTGCCTTGGACCTGCCACGTGGCAGAGCACTGGATGGATAGATCAGTTGGTCAGCATTGCTCATTTAGCGCCACTATGGCATTTCGTGTAGAGCTGCGCTTTCTGCAGATACTTATTGATTGGCTGATTGATTGGTCACATTTTTGGTTCTGTGAAGCATAATAGAAAGATTATCCTCACTAGCAATCACAGTAATATTTAAACTGACAGCATTTTTCTTCCGCAGCATATGTATTTGCTAATTCTGTATCCAATCTGATCATTATTGTTATGCTTAGGCCTAATTCTAAAATTTCATATAAACTTAAACTAAAAATCAACAGCAGATTGTGTTCATTACTTGTATTCTGGGGTTTTGGTGTAAACCATGGACTATAGTTTACTTAAATTGGTTTGCTACAACCCCATAGCTATTAAACTTATTAGCTATTAATCAAATTTTGCTAAGCTTAAAATATCTAAATGTCCTAAACATAGGACTAGAGTAGGCACAGGAAATTTCATAACACAGGTCTGTACAAATTTTCATTATGGATCTAAACATACATGTATCACAATTTTGAAGACATATTCAACTGATTATTATGCAAATCGATATTGCCTTTATTTCATACAAATCATTTAAACATGTGCATGTATATATTATCATATGAGTCAATAGCCATGCCATATATTAACATTTCTTCATATTAAAATTTGTGCTTATTGTGAAAATTCATTTGACTTTCATTACTTTATAACTTCTAAGATGCCTAGTATTGCACAGTGGTAAAAAATAAAAGCCTTGGGTCGCGAAGAGAAAGTCCAATAGACATAGAGCCCGTATTCGTAAGGGTCGACTAACTCCGACACTACAGAAGGGTTCAGCGAGAAATAACCTTACAATACAATCAATACTGTCATGATCTTCCCCTACTTTTGGATATCACCCTGTAAAGGTAAAGGTTGTGTGCCATATTCGTTACCGAACGCAGGCGCGGAGCTGATCCCGATCCTGAGCGATTACAGCACATAGGTGACATAGTTATTAATCCGACGGTCAGGTCGCCAGCCCTACTCTATACAATCCAATTTTGATAATTGGATCATATACGCCAGACCTGTGGTTACCTTCGCAATCTTCTGAAGCTGTCACCCACTATGTACAAATTGCTTCCAATTAATCGACCCCCGAGAGGGATGGAGGACTTGGTTGACCTGTTGTACACCCGAGATTTTATTCTCTGATTGCTCGACCGGGAATCGAAACCCGGACCTCATGCGCAACACTCAGCACAAACTGGCCGACGCACTAGCCAACTGAGCTATAGAGACGTAGGTATCGAATCACCCTTATAGATTAAATCACCCTTGTAGATTAGTATAAACAAAGCCTCTATGCTTGATCGATCATATACAGGGTATTTGGTTGATCACGGTGTGCTTCTAATGAGCAAATAGTAAAGTTAACTTAAATAGTTTGGGATTGTATCTGGTGTAAAAATGTTTACAATGGATATTCGATCAATCAATAAATGCGAATTTAACGTCTATTTCCTCATCTGACGGCGACATGTCAATTCTCATTGCCATCCTCTGTATATGATTTAGTCGCCTCTTAAAGTGGGAGTCGGTGGAGCATTTATTTAGCAGAGCGGCTGTTAAAGCCAGCAACCGGCAGGCAATTCGCCCTTTGTAATATATGGATACACATCTCAAAATTTTGCCAAAATCCCAATCCCACCTCCAAACCTCACCCTACAAGTAAAGAAAAAAAGAAGACAAGAACAATGAGATGTGTATAAATATATTACATAGGACAATATAGCGTCCGGAAGTCGACTAGTCATGCCTTATGCCTAGTCCATACAGTCCCTGAAACATGATGCTAATCAACTCGTCATGACGTAAACCCAAAATCATTCTGAATCACGCTCTACTCTCAATATAAAAAGGCAGATAACGCAGTCGTTATTCTGTAACTAGTGAACCAACTAGAGTACTATTTGATTAAACATTTGATTGAAAACTCATTGATAAAATTTCTGTAATGATTAGTTGAGTTGCAAAAGAGAGATTCAATCCAACTGTTAATTGACAATCAGGCCAATAAATCTTCATAGATAAAAACAATAGGCTTTTAGTAACTGTTATTTACGACAAAATGCTTTTGTTTGCATCATCGTACCTACTTTCTATCTAAGATTTAAATCAATTAGTTAGACAGAAATAAAACAATTAATCTCTCTTCTAATGTTCAGACGACAGGAAGACAAACGAGTGTCCAGTGATTTCAATGTTCGACCCGGGGTGCGAATAACTATTACTGGGAGGGTTTGGGGGGCGACACCCCTCTCAAAGTCCGGAACTCTAAAGCTCTCTCTGTTTTCAATAAAAGTTATACTTATCATAAGCGGAAAAATGCAAGGAAAACTTTGTAAAGGACACAAATAATTACCAATGCAACGAGCTTCAGTGATTGCACGATCGTTTAAGATACAGGAATGATAAGAACAGGAAGAGAACGCGAATTGTGGAAAACCGTGACCATCAAATCCCGGATAGGACGGCATACCTTAAAGAAGAAAGAAGAGGAAGAAGAATGATATTTATAAAGCCGACGTGAGCTCAGTTTCGCAGCCGATAGTTGCATCAGTTACGGAGGAGACCTGGGATTAGAACCCTGCTCCTGTGTAACCTAATTCAGTCGATTAAAAACATTGCCACTGGCCAGCACCTCTATAGTATAAATCCTGCTAGTGCGACATTAGCTGTCAGAGACGTCCCTGATATCGCCGTCAAATGATATCACCGAGAACTGCACGAGTCGTAAGAGAAGACTGACGCAGATGCCACAGTGAATGGCAGAGTGGTATGTTCCATGATTTCTGTGTGCTTGACCCTTTGGTCACTCAAATTCCGGATTAGTAGAGGTCCTGCCACATCGATTGTTGTATACGGCAGACTAGGCTACTCTACCTTTTACTGTTCAAAAGCGCTTCCGAGACTCAAGTTAAGAGTGCGCTATATAAAAGCTTCTGATTGACTGATTGATTGATTGAGGATGAACTGGATATATCGTTATTTTATTTATTTTAAGTTAAAGAAGCTGAAGAGGCTGTCAACTGTAACTCAATTGTGTAAGAATTTTCGGAAATTTTTTGGTTGTCCCCTTCTTTTGAAAATTGATGAATTCGAAAAACATTGACGCGACCACTAGTTATGCTCGAACCACACTCAGTCTGCACTAGTAAACTCACTTAATGCATTGACCATTATTCAATAGAATTTCTCTTCGTCGCTTGTTTAAATGATAAACGCACTGAAAATCTTGCGTCAAATTGTCAATTCTTCGCTTTTACTACGTAGAGGTAGAATAAAAGCCAAACAACTACGGGCTGCTATTCAAGAAACCTGAATGGAATTTAGTTCCTCAAGAATCGACAGTAATTTAATTAGTAGGTAGGTGGCGAGAAGAAGTGGGAGCATCATTGAGGGAGGAGGGACAGAATTGGTGTGAGGAGGTACAGTTGGGTGCAAATTACCGTAGGATAGGGACTGGATAGACAGCTCCCCTTAGAAAGAACTAAATTTACACATTTTGAAATCTGAGGGAGGGGGGGATTGGTTCGGGTAATTTTGACGGCTTTTTTCTGTCGTCCGTTTTATTGTTAGACGATAAACTGGTCGTTATCGTTGTGAAATACGTATTTTATGGTTATTTTTTAATAGACGTACAAATTGTACATGTAGTATTTAATGTTTTTTATGTATTTCATTTTTTAATACATATATCTTACCGTATTTTATTTCTGCTTTCCGTTATTTCACAACTATGGTTAGACCCTTATTGTTCTGTCATTATGATTTCATTTTCTAAAGAGTGTCGGGGACATTTTATCAGAGCCCCCTTCTTCTTTCAAATTGATTTATTCGTGCACTTGTCAGCAGTGGCGTAGGCAAGAGGGACAGATTAGGCCATGTGCCCTCTCCAGTGTGATAGAACATATTTTTTGTATACTGACTTGTATGCATCGTTAGGAAAACATTGAAAACTGCGAAGATCCGCCCCCCCCCAAGATGAAAGTATCCGTCCAATAGCCTATTTGACGCTGACAACGCCCCTGTCTGCCGATACAGTGGTACAAAGGGCCGGATAGAGGCATGAGAGTCGGATGCGAGGCAGTATAAGGGACTGAGTGCTCAGTTAAGTGAAGAAGACCGGGAGCTGGACTCGCGTTAGAAGCATTAGTAGAGTCCCGGGCGTCCCATCCGTCATTCCAGAGCACACAGTCGGCATCAGTGACCGACAGCGGTGGGGTCCGGGGCGGAACCGAGCAGGGCGACCAGGCAGGGACCAGGGGCGACAAGGGGGCGGGACCAGGGTGAGACCAGGGGCGACCAGGGGGTGACCAGGGAGCGATCAGGGGCAAGGTGTGGATAATAGAGCCCCTTTCAGGAAGTTCTAGATATGACGAAAAATTGCTAAGAAATTTAAACATATTCAACTATCTATTCAGTGCCCTGCCACATGGCGTATCCAATGCACCAATTCCTACGCAATCCACAGTTAAGCTCACAGTTTAGCATTAGCACAGTGTGATAATGAGCACACCATCGACCAACTTTATTTGATCCATTTCTAATTACAGGCTTTCCTAAAATGACGCCTTTGTTCAAGGGAAAAATTTGTTTCTGAGATGGCTTTCCATTGCTAAGTGACAGAGTCTTTTGCTATGAGAGAATATTTAACCTTCACTGTTCATTTTGAAAGCGCTTCCGAAGTTTATTTTAAAGTGCATAAAATAGAAGGTTGCTATTGACACAAAGTTCGCAAATGATAGGCCTAGTTGGTTTTGTAAGATTAGCCCCCCACGTATCGTGAAAATGGTCCAGTCGACCACTACGGGGGTCAATACAAGGCCGTGTGATGTAGATAAGCATCTCTGTAACATCTCTTCCTATACTGGATCTATTCACAAACCTGACACCAGGGTACGCCGTGTTAACCACTTCCTCTTATTAACTGTCGTCTCACGAGGAACGCTGAAAATGGCCGACAGGAAAATGCCAGACAGGAAAATGAGAGACAGGAATATGACGGACAAAGAAATGTAAAAGGTCGAAGCAGGAAAATGGCAGACAGGAAAATGACGGACAAGGAAATTGAAAATGCCGAGGCAGGAAAATGATAGACAGGAAAATGACGGACAAAAATATAAAAATGTTGAGGCAGGAAAATGACAGACAGATAAATGACCGACAAAGAAATGGAAAATATCGAGGCAGGAAAATGACAGACAAAGCGTCCATGCACGATATTATCTTGAATGAAAAAGATCAAAAATACATTAACTAGTTGAAACAGTAATAGTTTCAATGTACCATTATACATTGAGAAATGCGTAACTCAAATAACAAACACAAATGCAATTGCAAATACATCAGAATATTAAATAATTAATTGGAGTGACACTGTTTTAATTGGTTTCCCGTGTTGGATCCGAATAACTTGAGAATGGACCAATTGAAAACTGTACATGTTTCGTAAAAGCCGACTAACGCAGATACTTCATACTGAGGAAGGCAACGGGAAACCACCTCGGAAGTCAAAATTAATATATATTCCCATGAAGAAGGTAACATTTTTGATGTGGTAAAGGCATAGCCTCCTGATGGGATAAACTTGTTGATCGATAGAGTGCTCATTGGTGAGCGTAATAGCAGACTGTCTTTTAGAATAATGTACCTTAGACCTGCCGTTTGGCAGTACACTTGATAGATAGATTCTAATTTGCCTAGTCAGTATGTCGCGTCACTTTTATGTATATACATTATACAGTCATTATAGACGTAAACATTGAATCATTTAAACTTACAAAATATACATAAAGAAATTCATGATAAATGAAAATGGTTTTAATAATGCGTTAGATTTTTATCCTGCAAAAATATCTATATATCATTTAGTTGCACAAATACAACTAATGGGCTAAACTATAATACCAACTTACATTATAATAGTAATTCAACTCTTTGTCCTCCATTTTCCTGTCGTTCAAATTCCTGCCTCGACAGTTTGTCTTTCATTTTCTTGTCGTCCAAATTCCTGCCTCAACTCCTTGTCCTTTAATTTCCTGTCGTTCAAATTCCTGCCTCGACTCTTTGTCCTTCAATTTCCTGTCGTTCAAATTTCTGCCTCGACACTTTGCTTGTCCGTCATTTTCTTGTCTGCCATTTTCAGTCAAGTCGCTGTATCATGCGGATGGGTCGTTGAACTTGAACCATGAAATATATAGGGCTTCAAAGCTCAGCAGTAGCAGTATCGATGGAAAATCTGAATAATTGAAGTTGAACATTATCTCGTTTATTATTACTCTGCTTAAAGTTGAAGAAATTAATTAGGCCTACATCAAATTTTTTAAATTTTTATTTAATTTTGACGAATTATGACCTAAACACGTTGATAGGACTTTCAGCAAAACTTGTAGAAATTGCGAAACACGTGTCAAGTAGCATGAAGTGAAAAATTTCAGTCAATTTTAGGACTTCAAGGGCCACTTCTCGAAACGAATTGGAAGATTCATCTCGTGTTACTCAAAGATTAAAATTGATTCAATTCAAATTGATTCAAAACACCTAGGGCCTAGGTCTATCTAATAATTACCGATTGTTTCGTACATATATAGTGTGAGATCTCTTATATCGTCTTTATTATGATCCGTATGGAAATTAGGATTCTATATTTGTTCGTTCATGTGTTATTAAATGCTCTCCTACATGCAGGCTGTATGCACAGCTTTCATTTAGGCTTTCTCACAGCAATGTAAGAATTAGAATGATTGTTGCTGTTGTACATACATGTAGCATTTCGTACATCCTTGCTTTCAGTCGTCATTAATTGAACTACGAAACATCAGTGAATTGATTAAAGCAACCTGCGTTACTCCCCATTGACAAATATAACGATTGGTGCTAATCTACTTTAACAGAATCTTAACAATAGCAAAGATACATAATTCTATGTTTAGAGAAAGTAGTTAGTTATAATAGGTCATATTGATTCATCTAACTTCAACAATACCATGTGTAGGCAGGGCATGCTTCAAGTTTTAGACTTTCTTGCTTGCACACGGTAAAGTTTACAACAATTTTACTAGCAACAACGGGCGTGCACTTGTACACTATAGCCTACTCAATCAATCAATCAATTTGGATAGGTTTAACGTCAAGATACGGATGCCCGAATGGCTTCTATATTCAAGACGTTATGGACCATTCTAATGGCGCTAAGAGACAACCACGGGGTGACCTCTTGGTCTAATCTTGTTTTATGACACTACCGCCAAACCAGAACTGGTTTATTCTTGTTTGCTACAAAGCTTACTACACACAGATAGTATCCTTTAGGACATAAAGGTCTTTCAGGTCCCTGGAGTTTTAATCGATCTTGTTGCTTATTGCTTTTTTCCGAAAATTTAGCAACGCTTTTTCAAGTGGTTGGATGCCTTAAAGCTCATAAAGCACTCTCGAGGAGATTCTTCACTATAGCTTACTCGATTCGAAAGCAGCTAATCAATACCTTGCAGTGACCACTACTAAGCTAACACGTGATTTGAACCAGTGTTATGCTGGTCATTGTGGTCAGTGATTTTCGATCCCACTATAATACATAATAACAATTGCTTCTCCAAAGTAGACCGCAAAAGTCAATGTGAGATGAGTTCTAACTTACGATATAAGTGTCGAGATACTGTCACTGACTTGGAGATATGTATATAATATAATAAATGAGTATGATAAGAACTATGAATGACTATATGCAGACTATGCAACTGCTATCTATGTGTTACGGCTAGCAAAAATGCAACGATGAAAATTACAAAAATTACGAAATGCATATAAATATATGACATCGGACAATACAAGTATAGCGCACTGTCAATATGCTGAAAAGTCGTTTGTTCCTAGTGTCGTCGACAGATGATAAAACGGTCATTAAATTCAAATTTACAATAACATCGTTTTTTTAAACTTTAATGGCATTTAGTTTGACGTCATAATGCAAATATATGCAAAACATTTGTTTGTATCTGCTTTGTATCGAATCTAACCTTGAAAAACACTTGTCTGTATACCAAACTGAAGCTAAGATGTCTGTTGTCAAATTAGACATCTATAGACATCAGCATGTGCTGGCTCTCAAATTTGATATGGACCTGCCATTCTTGAAAAACTCCACATCTGCAAGTTATCGGCTACAAATGCAACCAGATGCGGAGAAGTTTTGAAGGTCTTGCCAATCGATCAGTTATTGCAATAATAACTTCAATTTATTTCACAAATGACGGACGCACAAGTCTAACGTGAACTGTACGAGAAAAAGTTCATACTAATTAATCGTACTCTACCATGCACGTGCTAGAATTGGTTTGTAAAATGTGACTTTCCGAGCGTTTTATATGCTCCTGTTTCAATTAATCTTATATTGTACCTAGTTTGTTTCTTTGCGATATTTCTGGTCTGCATCAAACAGGTATTGTCATTTTTTGGTAAACTTACAAAACTTGAAAGAATGTAATAAAATGTAACTTAATTTAGTGGCATCACTTGCGTAGGGAGTGGATGCCTGTGATGTAATTTTTTGCATTTGCCTGTATTTATGCATTAAATTTAACTTTAAATATTTTGCAAATAATCTTTCTTAGTGCCTCAGATCGAGTTGTTATCCTTGCTACCACCAAATTGTTGATTACAACAATTTGGATTTAACCCTCCGTTTCATCATCTGACTGGCAGTCAGGGAGGTATTTATTGCATGACATTCTGTAAATACATGCATTTAAAACTCGTATGACAAATATGAATTATACTGCAATTATTATTTACTACAAAGCTATGAAACAGAAAGAGACGCAAACGTGCGTTGCTATGAGTATTTAGCTCAATGACCCATATGATGCTGAATGTGAAATTTGTTTGATGTCTATCTATCTCTAGTGCAATGCAAAATGGCAGGTCCAAGGTACATATTCTGAAACACTGTCTGCAATCACGGTCACTAATGAGCACTCCATCGATCATCAAGTTGATCCCAGCAAAATTGCCATGCATTTACCACACCCAAAATGTAACATTTTTTCTTGAAAATATACTTTCTTACTTCCGAGGTGGTTTCCCGTTGCCTTCCACAGTATGAAAATAAATGATGTTTATACATCTATTGAAATAATTAATTACTTACGCGAAAATGAAATTGGATTGAACCTGTTTTCTGCTGAGTTTAACTTTTCTTAACTTTATTTAATTACATTACTCTCAAATTTATTAATGAAACGCTAGGTTGTGTAATAAATAGAAATGCAGCATTATTGTGACAAATTAATTATGTACTTTACAAATAAACTAAACCTGCTAGGCTCTATATAACAAATTCTGAACATTGGCTCAATGATATATTTATTCTATAACGGATCACTTTGATAGCATAACGGCTACTGATTTGGCTACTTCAAATCATATCTGAATTATCTGAATCATTTTCTGTCTGCGAGCTGAAATTATGTTTTGCAGACGGAAGACAGTTAATAAATTGTTTAGTGTGTATACGTATATACAATAATATTTTGACCAGAATAAAACAATATAATACGCCAGTTTTCTAACGTTTATGGGACAGTTTCGGGGACAACGGGTCGCATAGATTTGACCTGTTGTTAAACGGTAATTAGCACAACGAGTAGCATAGATTTGACCTGTTGTTAAACGGTAATTAGCACAACGAGTAGCATAGATTGGACCTGTTGTTAAACGGTAATTAGCACAACGA